>JASANB010003573.1:0-59332 GCA_030248155.1 Sabatieria punctata
TGGATGTGTTGCTGGCCAGAACAACAGCATTTAGTGATAAATCACGAGCTTAGAATGCATGCCATGGAGCAATCCCTACTGACGCGACGACGCAATGACGAACACCCCACTACATTCAGACAAATGGCCCATTACCACGGACAGAGGAGAGGTACAGTTCAGTTCATCGAAACCCATCAGATGGCTAACCGCCGATTTACGCTGCCCCCACTCATGGACAAATACTGACATACTCTACTTATTTATTTATTATTTCGTATATTTGTTTCCAACACACAGTGTTGTTCGTAACAGTCCAAGACAACTGCTTTATAAAAAGATTTGAATTATGTTTTACATGGTAGCTGAGTTCGTTGGCGATCTATTAGTGCTCTACGGGAAATCGATAATGATCCCGATCCGATGTGGCGGGGGCCATACATTGTACGACCCTACGATCAGGCCTGAACAATTGATTGATGTAATCGGGTCTTATAACCGGAAAATGCCTAAATTTGTGGTCACATTTTTGCACCAGTTATACGACCCGTGTCTTAGGTGGAAAATCTACAGGGTGATTCACTTATCCCGCCCGGTTTCGCAAGTTCAGAACTTTTTTGTTTGTGTACCGAATCTGCTAATTTTTTAATATGATGTGTGGACACACTTCGAATTTTATTGTTTCAAATTTCAACAAATTCCATGCACTACATCACTAGTTATGGACTTCAACGTGATGGTCACTGTTTTTAATCACTTTCTGCAGCCGCTGGTGGTATTCCACCCTCCACGCTGGTTGGTGGGCGCTTTTTTCGGTTTTTTTGGACACACTGCCCTCTTCGATAAGCCATTCATGCCACCAGCGGATGCTGGTACCTTTTGGAGGCTCGCGTTCTATCTCAATTTGCAGGCGGAACATTCTGAGTGCTATATTGGTCCACTCAAAGTGTACCGCGCATTTTAGACGTTCCTTCACCGAAAAAGCTATCACAACTGCTAAAAACGTCGGTGTGTGTTGAAAAGTGAATAAAGCGTCAACCCACTAAGGTTAAGAATCTTTTCAACACTCAAACACTGGATTAATCGCGAACAAGCCAAATGTATTTAGCGCCAATGTTGGAAATTTCAGTTTGCGGTAGAATTGCCCGTTTTCAGGCATTTCATGCTGAAATAAGCTGAAATTGTAGACAATAAAATTCGAAGTATGTATATCTGTTAATACTACATTGTAGTAAGGCTGAGTTTATGATGCCGCACCTACATGTGTTATGTAAATTGTGGCTGTATGTAACTAGGTTATTGTAACTGTTGAGCCACTGTCCAGCTAGACTGCTAGTTTATCACTCTCTTGCACTGGCTATGGCATAAACTATAGTGCGTTCAAAAAAAGAGCGAGCTGGCGGTTTTCTGCGAATAACTTTTTATGGAGCCATCGGAGCGACTTGGGCCTCATAACCAAAGTTGTAGAGCAGGTCGAGCTCCGGTCTGGGGTAAACCCTAATCTGCGCTACGTTCACTCTGAACACTAATTTGCGCTACGTTGAAAAAATGAGCTTTTTTCCTAATTCCGATGAAGATGAGCTGACTTCAGAATTCGATTCTAGAGTCCTTGGGGAGTTCAACGATGCTTTCGTGACGTTTCCAGGTCAAACCGTTCCGGAGATATGGCCGGTCAAAGTTTGCAAAAATCGCGAAAAATGGCGTTTTTTCGAAAATTTCACTAATTTGGGGCGGAAATATAGACAGGCCGATGGATTTGGTTGAAACTTTTTGAAGAGGGTATTCAGGACCGCTGGAATCGATTTTGACACTTCCGGACCCTGAAAATTTGACCCTGATACCGTAATATGGGTCCCAAGATGAATACCTCAGACATGCCATATTCTGCAAGAGTTTTTTGCGAATAACTTTTTGGGAGGCCTCGGAGCGACTTGGGCCTCAGAACCAAAGTTGTAGAGAAGGTTGAGCTCCGGTCTGGTGTAAATCCTAATCTGCGCTACGTTCACTCTGAACACTAATTTGCGCTACGTGAAAAAGTGAGCTTTTTTCCTAATCGCGATGAAAATGAATTGACTTCAGATTTCGATTCTAGAGTCTTTGGGGAGTTCAATCATGCTTTCGTGACGTTTCCAGGTCAGACCGTTCCGGAGATATGGCCGGTCAAAGTTTGCAAAAATCGCGAAAAATGGCGTTTTTTCGAAAATGTCACTAATTTGGGGCGGAAATGTAGACAGGCCGATGGATTTGGTTGAAACTTCCTGAAGAGGGTATTCAGGACCGCTGGAATCGATTTTGACACTTCCGGACCCTGAAAATTTGACCCTGATACCGTAATATGGGTCCCAAGATGAAAAAAAACTCTTGCAGAATGGCAAGTCTGAGGATTTACACCAGACCGGAGCTCAACCTTCTCTACAACTTTGGTTCTGAGGCCCAAGTCGCTCCGAGGCCTCCCAAAAAAGTTATTCGCAAAAACTCTTGCAGAATATGGCATGTCTGAGGTATTCATCTTGGGACCCATATTACGGTATCAGGGTCAAATTTTCAGGGTCCGGAAGTGTCAAAATCGATTCCAGCGGTCCTGAATACCCTCTTCAAAAAGTTTCAACCAAATCCATCGGCCTGTCTATATTTCCGCCCCAAATTAGTGAAATTTTCGAAAAAACGCCATTTTTCGCGATTTTTGCAAACTTTGACCGGCCATATCTCCGGAACGGTTTGACCTGGAAACGTCACGAAAGCATCATTGAACTCCCCAAGGACTCTAGAATCGAATTCTGAAGTCAGCTCACCTTCATCGGAATTAGGAAAAAAGCTCATTTTTTCAATGTAGCGCAAATTAGTGTTCAGAGTGAACGTAGCGCAGATTAGGGTTTACCCCAGACCGGAGCTCGACCTGCTCTACAACTTTGGTTATGAGGCCCAAGTCGCTCCAATGGCTCCATAAAAAGTTATTCGCAAAAAACCGCCAGCTCGCTCTTTTTTTGAACGCACTATAGTTCGCCACTATTCTGGCCGCCTGTGCGCACGCTGCGACAGGTTATGGGCCCAGTCCCTCGGCTTTATTCTTCTGTTGTTTACTGAGGTAAACCCCACGCACATCCCGCAGCTTTGGTGTCGGCTGGTCGGACCGGTGGGGTGCGTGCAAATGGCGGAGGTGATTCCTGCTTGTCTCGCTGATGCGTGGGCCGTTTCCGGCACTTCTGTTCTGGGGGCTTGGGTGGCTGATTCTGTGTGTTTGGATCGTGCTTCCAGCAACGAAGATGTGTCTGGACCTCAGTCAGATGGCATCGTTGCTTCTACAGTCGCGCAGAATGGATGCCCCTCTCAACAGACAGTAGGGGCCCGGAATGGTCAGGTATCATGTCGTTTGTGCTTGTTGGCTGATCCTGCTCTTGTAGACGCCATTTGTTCGGTTCGCCTCGGTTGGTCGCATGATGGTGGAGACCAGAAACAAAAACAACCCATCTCTCTTGGTTCCGGATGTCCCTCACGCGTAGGGACCCAAGCTGTTTCCGCTGATCACCTGGTACAGCCGGAGGAGGAGGAGGAGGAGCGTGCAGCTGTACCTCAGCTCCAGCGTGGAGGGTTTCTGAGGAAACCAGACGTACCAGCGGTCGTGTGGGAACCAGTCGGGCAGTCAGTGGAGTTCCAGCGGTTCGGGCAGTTGAGTCGGAATTGTCAGGTTCGTCCGGTTCAGGAGGAGCAGCAGCAGCGGCCTGTGCCGCCAGTGCAAGTCAAGTGCATTGCAGCCCAGTCACAACAGCTGCCGGTGGAGGACTTGTGTTCGCAAACACTTGGTCTGTGATTTGTTGTGTCTGTGTATCACTTTATTCTGCCGGTGTGTCACCAATTTTTATACAGGATAGTACGTAAGCTATGTATGTAAATTGCACTGTGTCTTTCTGTAAGTAATTGTTTCTCTACTTCCAGATTCAGTAGATTGCATCGTATCTCCTTTTCTTATTTGTGTGTGTTTATTATTGCGGCATCAAGGAGGAGTGTTAATACTACATTGTAGTAAGGCTGAGTTTATAATGCCGCACCTACATGTGTTATGTAAATTGTGGCTGTATGTAACTAGGTTATTGTAACTGTTGAGCCACTGTCCAGCTAGACTGCTAGTTTATCACTCTCTTGCACTGGCTATGGCATAAACTAGTTCGCCACTATTCTGGCCGCCTGTGCGCACGCTGCGACAATATCGACATATCATATCCAAAAATCAGCCGATTCGGTCCACAAGCAAAAAAGTTCTGTGCTTGCGAAATCGGGCGGGATATGTGAATCACCGTGTACATTTTACCATTAAAACTCGATGTTCTGCATGAAAAGCATGGAATGCACTGGTTTTGATCTTTGCAACAACTGACTGTACGTTTAAGTCTGAATAGCTCAGTCTAAAACAAGTTTTGAAAACTTAGGCAACTTAGAAGCTCCAATATGCTTACAGCAGCTATCTAAACCTATCAAATCAGGAATTTTACCAAGGTTACGCATGTTTTAGAACGATTCTTGAACGACCTGAGTTCAAAAACTCCATATTCACTAGTTATCTTGTAAAAAATATACTCGAAAACACACCATTCTGAGCTTAGACCCGGTCTTATAACTAGAAAATGCCCCCTGATAGACCCTGCTTTCTGACCACCTGCTTGCTATAAGACCCGGGTCTTATAATCGGCAAAGAAACTTACAATAGTTATAAGAACCGAGTCTTACATTGTATAGCCGGAGGGGTCTTATAGCTGGAAAACTCCGGTACTACTAAACCAGAAAAATGCGGTAGTTGCCCTTTATCATATCTACACTACACTATTGGTGGGTGGCCAAAGACCGCACGTGTCTAGCAAAACATGAATAAATCAGCTTTGTTGCACTGATGAAAAACAGTTCTTATTGCTGGCCTACATGTACACAGCAAGCTTCACCACTCCTCTAGCACTAGCTAGAAACTAGAGTAGCACTATTGTTGAGACTAGTACAAAACTGTACACTAAATTATAGCAAACTATAAACTTGTATACTAAACCATTCTAAATTATATGACTGTATACCGTACATGTAACAGGTCTTCGCCGAAGAGGGGAGGGGCTTGGGGGTCTGGCGCCGGCCGGTGAGAGGTTTTCTTGAGCCCAAATTTTGGGAGGGGCGTTGGGCACTAAAGACGCTCAAGAATAGCAAAAAATCCCATTTTCGGCTAAAGATTGTCAAAAATCGCTAATTTGGGCTGAAATACATCTAAAAAGCGCTTGTTTTACAGGCGATTTGGCAATTTTTGTGTTTGAAATTGCAAAAAATCGGAAAAATGTGCTCAAAAATTGCTTGCCAGAAAATCAGAGGGGTCGGAAAAATCGGCTGCGGGTCTGGCCCAGGCCCACCTGTTACACGTATGCTGTACAGTAAACCATTCCAAACCATTACGCCATTGAAAACTATTATGCTAAAGCATTATAATTGTGTGCTAAACCATTCCAAACTGCACTACAGATTTCCAAGTCACAATGAACGGACTAGTGCTGCTACTGTTGACAGTGGTTGCTCTGCTAACAACGACTACGGGCAAAAAGGCCGACTGTGAGAACGGCCATTTCCCGTGCGCATGCGATATAGCTGACAGCAAGTGGGCTTGGAGCAATCGAGCGTACGCCGCCTATGATGCCTGCGTCAGCACCACCCCGTTGATACTACCCCATAACCATTATCTCTATGTAAACCAGTACACTCCCATCAAATACCCCGGATCCAGGTATACTATGTAAACAGTGTGAGAACAGCAAACCCATTCCAATCTTTGACAGTTTGGAGTGTCAATGCGTTGGAAGCAAGTGTGCGGTGCGGATGTGGAGCCACCTACCAGGACGCAGATTTTGGAAAGTGTGGTGCAAGCAGGGCAAAGCTCCGAAGGCAAATACCAACTATGGGCGAAGAAGAAGAAGAAGAAGAAGAAGAAGACGCTTCTAAACTGCTGTTTCCATTGTATGCTGGAAGACTTGGAAAAATCTGAATAAAAGATGAATAAAAGAGTGTGAAAGTAGAGCTAAACTGAACCCAAGTTGTTTTATTTTTTTGTTTAATTTTAGACTGTAAAACTGTTACAAATTACCTGTAAAACGGCTAGATCTTTAGAAGAATATCCCTTCTCTCCAGACAATGCCTGTGTGCTGTTGTGAGTACAGAATCACAAATATAGTGATGATGATGATGATGATGATGATGATGATGATGATGATGATGATGATGATGATGATGATGATGATGATGATCATACATGTACTAGGGGGGGGTTTGGGGGGTTTACCCCCCTGCTGGAAAGGCCAAACCCCCCTCACCCCCCCGAGACAGGTTAAGGGACCCCTCCCCTGACCAAAAAATACAAGTACTAGTAGTGGCTCCAGTATTAACAAACTGGGTCAGAAATCACTAATTTTTAGCCTAAAATTCACTTGAAAAGCCTTTGGAAACCGAATTTGGCGTTTCCACTGCTGATATTTAAGAAAAATCTGTGTTTTTGGAAGCTCTTTTTGTCATTTTTTGCTTGTTTTTAGCTTTAAAACGCTATTTGGCAGCTTAGAATAGCGATTTTTAGCGTCCTTACTGAAAAAAAACGTGCTAAAAACGCATTTCTATGCGTTTTGGAGCTTTTTGAAATTTGGGACCCCCACCTGGGCGAAACCCCCCCTCGACCCCCACCTGAGGAAAACCCCCCCCCTACCCCCCTCCCCCCCAGGTCGGCCCGGAGCTGTTACATGTATGATGATGATGATGATGATGATGATGATGATGATGATGATGATGATGATGATGATGATGATGATGATGATGATGATGATGATGATGATGATCCATCATAAAAAGACTGCCTGGCCAATTCTCGATTTTTCCAAATAAATTCAAAATGGCCGCCGATTTTCAACAGAATAAAAAGATTTTTGGCAAGATTATTATTATTTGCTTCCTGTTTGTTTTTGCCAAATTCTGGTCTGCTAGCCTTTTGTAGCCCGGAGTTATGCCCTTCCGAAATTAACTGGCCGGAATTATCAGACATCAACAAATTTGAACATACATACAGTGTTGGCCAAAAAAGACCGCCTGACCATTTTTCGAGTTTCCCGAATAATTTCAAATGGACCCCAATCCGTCAATTTTGAACCGACTGAAAAGATTTTTAGCACGATTATTATTCTTTGTTAAGAGTTTGTTTTGGTCTAGTCCTAGTCTGCTAGCCTTCTATAGCCTCGAGTTAGGCCCTTCCGAAATCAACGGACCCGAATTTTCAGATCTCAATTTTGAACATAAATATCTCGCGATAATAGTGTCGTGTATAATACACGAAATACTATAAATAAGAGGTACTATTAACAGCAGTTAATACCGTAATTGCCATTTATCTTATCTACAGTATCGGTGGCCAAAGACCACCCACACTTGTCAAGCAAAGAATGGAAAAACACTGTGCCGTTTGCCGGCCTACATGTGCGCAAATAACGAAACAGCATGGCTTGTCTAGTTAGAGTAGGACCGTGCACTAAACATGCCAAGTTGTGAAAAATCATTTAGAAGGCAAACAAGATTTTTATGAAAATTTTTTACTTTGATTTTTTTCAAAATTTTTCTATTTTTTCATAAAATTCAGCTTGTAGGAGATGCATCAGAAGCAGGGAGGGATGTTTTTCCGAAGTAAACATCGGCCTGTTATTCTACCAGTATTTTTCGGCTCATTTTTCGTTTTTTTCCAAAATCACCGAAAAAACTGCAGCTCAAGGCCCAAGTACCAGACTGACGCTTTCTAGCGCCTTCGTGCGTCTTTTCAGACCATAAATAGACGTGTCACAAGCAAAGGCAAAATATCGCAAAACATTTGCTAAAAAGTACTTGCCAGAAAAGTTGGAGAAGGTTCGGAAATATCGTCTCGAGGTCGGGGGTCCCCATTTGGGGGGTCTGGCTTACGTCGGGTTGGGGCAGACCCCCACACCTCCCTGTTACATGTATGGTCTAGCTTCTGTTCGCATGCAACTTCGAATGTTTTAAAACCAGGTTCAGAGAAAGTCATTTAAAAAAGAGTGGTTATCAATTTCCAAGGAAATAATGCCTTTGGGTTTCTAATTAAATTTTCAACTTACACTAGCAACTTCAAGCAAAAAATGTTGTTTCACCAATTCGCTCAAGTTTGTCGAAAACTTTTTGAGTGAATTTTAGAATCTACTATTAAAATTGTTAATTAATAGTATTATTATTAAATCTAAAATAAAATTAACAGGGGACTATTACATTCATATTAAATTAAAACTAGAATCGGCCAGTTATTCTATATTAGTGTTAAATTATAATAAAATGTCGCTATTAAAATTACAGTAGGGCAGAGACCCCCTGTTACATGTACATTGGCCTCATATTTTTTTGTTTTGAGTGCACTGTGTTCTTCAAGTTCAAGACAAGTGCTTGATTTTAGCCATGAAACATCTTTTGCATGGCAGATATGCTGGTTAGCTGGCATACTACTAAGTACAGTAGAGTAAATCGATAATGCATAACTATTACTGTTGATTGGGTATACCGAACCCATACCGAAAAATGGGTATTTTTGGGAATACCTACCCAATAAATACCTACCGATTCCAGGTATTTCAATAAATACCCATACCCGGTATACCGATTATTTTGGGAATACCCAGGTATTTGGGAATCGGTATTTTTTTGTCCAGCTTAGCGCAATTTTTATCGAAAATTCCCCATGATCACAATGTTTAATTTGTAATTTGGCATTTTTGGGATTGCAGAAACACATTCTATTACGATATCCTCCCAAAATATCGAATTTGAAGGATTTTTAGTCCTCTGCCTACTCCCTGTCCCAAACTTGTTTTGTCATTAGAATGCGTTCGTCTAGTTTTCGCTAAACCTTACACTGCTGCACTAAATAATAAAGTCTCTAACTCTATGTACTTGATGTACAGACATGGGCTAGCATTTCGGCTGAGGGGGGGGGTAGAATTTTCAATTCCTGAGGGGGCGGCAGGAGCGCCTGAGGGGGGGCTGAGGCAGTGGTAAGCCAAAAAGTCCGATTTTTGGCTAAAATCAAAGTTTTTTGCTTATTTTTCATTAAATCAAGCTAAAATAAGCTATTCTGAGCTCATTTACACCTAATCGAGGCATATTTTCATCATAATTTTCTACACAACATTCTTCCAAAAGATTCCTGAGGGGGGTAGCGGCCGGCTGAACGGGGTAGGTCAGAGCCTGAGGGGGGCAACCCCCCTCAGCCCCTCCCTTTGCCCATGTCTGATGTACTGTACAATCAACAAAATAGCCCCGCGATTTGTCACTGCTGGTTAGATCTCCATACCGTACACTAGTAGGCCTAAAAACTACAGTACAATGGAAACATTTCTATTAGCCAAAATTATGTATGGAAACGAGTTTCACTCCATTAAAACCAAAAATAAATTCCTAAAAACTGTAATCCCATTGCTTTTAATGGATCTTCTAGCCTCTGACCTTGGAAATGACTAAATTCATGGCCTTGTAAATGGGAAATTCAGTGTTTTGACTTTTGTAAGGCATTTTCAGCACATACCGAATAAATACCGGTATACCGGTATTTTTGCGAATACCTACCCATACAGAACCGATTCCTGAAAATCCGATACCCAAACAACAGTAATAACTATGTTTCACCAACTGCTAAAAGTGCTTTGGAGCGGGGACTGTCTGTTACTACTGCGTTATTTGCGTTACTTACTATTCGCTTGGTCTGTTGGTGGCCATAGACCACACCTGTCTAGCAAAGCATGAACAAATCAGTTTTTTTGCACTGATGAAAAACCGCTCTATTTGTTGGCCTGTGTGGCATAAGCAGTCTTCATAGCTTGTCTAAAGGACGTTCAGAATCCACTCGGTTTCTGTTTTGTGCAAAATTTTTCGATTTTCTTAGATCCGTTTGTTTCTAGCTACCGTACTTGACATAGTTTTGGTTGGAGGTTTTTCAACACGAAAACATGGTAGCAATTGGCAGATTTTCTGAGAAAACATTCGGTAATTGTGGCACACTACCCCCATTAGCGGAAACACACCATATTAACTTATGACTAAGATAGAATCTAAAAGTAAGTCTAACTTCATCCTAAGGTTTATTCATCCAGAACCTACGTAGAATGGCAAAATCTGATCACAGTCCTCGGTTCCAAATAAGTGAGGGGTAGTGTCACTGTATCTAAATCGGATAATCAGCGCGTCGGGCATAAGTGAAATGCACGCCGCTTCCCTCGCGATTCAGCACCGAAACCTAGCTTACCCTGTACAGCCTGTAGAGTAGGACAATTGTTTAGGCTAGTATAAAATTGTGCACTAAACTAAGCCAATGTATATACGTATAATTGTATGCTAAACCATTCCAAACTTTTCTAGCGATTCAAAAGAATTATGCTAAACCAATAAAAGCATATAATTGTATACTAAACCATTCCAAACTGCACTACAGGTATCGTAGCCGGCATGGGCGGACTAGTTCTGGTACTGTTGACAGCGGTTTCTCTGCTAATAAAGACTTCGGGCAGAAAGGCCGACTGTGATCACTATATTGGCGTGAAGGAGTGCAAATGCGATGCGTTTTACAGCCCGTATATTCGGGAAAACAGCCCTCATGCCGCTTTCGACGTCTGTGACAATACCAGCCCGTACCCACGCCATTACAACAACCTGCTTCGACAAGGCTACCGTCCTACCACCTACCACAGGTACAAACAGAACTACACCACTCATAACAGCAAACCAATCTTTGACAGAAGGAAGTGTCAATGCCAAGACTACCGGTGTATTGTGCGAATGGTGCACCCTAGAGCAGACAGACCAATCATGTGGGTGTGGTGCAGAAAGGCCGAAAAAATAGATCCTAGGGACTTCTACGGGCCACTGAGAAGAAGAAGACTGAGAAGAAGAAGAAGAAGAATGTAGAGTTTTGCTTCCTAATTTGTCTGTTGGTGACCAAAGACCACACTGGTCTAGAAAAGCATGAATAAATCAGTGTTTTGCACTAGTGAAAGACCGCTGCCTATGTATGTGTACATAAGCTAACTTCATAGCTTGTCTAGAGTGAATTGTTGAGGCTAGTAGAAAACTGTTTACTAATCAAGCCGAAGTATATAATTGTATGGTAATCCAATTTGTGGGGGCCTTATGGCCTACGATCAGACTTGTGGTCCATTTCGCTACCCCCATCATTCGTCATCTCGGACGTTGTCCTTCTTTCACTGCTAGCCATGCTGCTGGGTGCCGTCACCAGGAGGGCGGCCGGCTTGTTGATGCCAGGATCCTGACAGCTCCCGACGGCCACCGGTGCCCCATATGCCAGAGGGCTCCCAGTTGGTTTCTCAGACAGCTTCTGACATCGTAGATCTTCTTCTCCAACGCGGCATGGTTTGTGGAGCGGCTTCGGTGCAACGGCAGATCTAGTCGGTTCCCATTTTACGTACTCGCTGTAACCAGCTTTCGGTGGTCTGGGTGGGGCTTTATGCCGAGGACCAACTCTTTGCAGCAAGAAACTTGCCCCGCCAAGTGGATGAACGCACAACGTCGCGCACAGTGGCTTTGCGGCCTAAACCACTACACCAACTGTGCCGGCGTATTGGTGGCCAAAGACCACCCATGTCTAGCAAAACAT
Source organism: Sabatieria punctata (assembly GCA_030248155.1). Classification (NCBI taxonomy): domain Eukaryota; kingdom Metazoa; phylum Nematoda; class Chromadorea; order Araeolaimida; family Comesomatidae; genus Sabatieria; species Sabatieria punctata. The sequence goes on from JASANB010003573.1 coordinate 11,639, forward strand.
GAATAAATCGGTTTTTTGCAAGGATGGAAACCCGCTCTCTGTACATAAGCAAACTTCATATGTAGCTTGTCTAGACTAGAATAGTACTATTGTTGAGACTGGTATAATTGTACACTAAACCAGTCCAAATTATCCTTTTGCAAATGACCGGGTTTTGAACGTATCGGAAAGTTTCTCGCTCGGTCCAGCTTTCCGATAGGTTGTTTTCAGTTTGTCTTGGTTTAGTGAAGTAAACAGATAGACTGAAAGTTATTATTTTAATCATTTCAATTGCAAGCGTCAACTGAACATCTAAAACAACAAATTTTCAGTTTGCGACTGGCTGAAAACGCGTTTCCGAGGGGTCTGAAATAGGCTTTCGATAGGTCTGAAACAACTTCCGATTTTCTAACGATAGGATTATTTAACGGAACACCGGCCCTCATAAAAAATATTCGCAAAAGTCGCTTAGTATTTTTGGACAGACTTTAACTCATTCCATCCAACAAACCACAAAATTCATCAATGGTCGTTTTTGCCTGATGAATTGTTTTTGACGAATCGTTCTTCACGTTTTACGATTATACTTCATCAAAAGATGATGAACTGAAGAAATTATTCATCGAATAAATTGAGGAACAATAAAGAAATTGATCATCATCGTGAAGTTATTGGTTCATCACTGATGAACTATTTCTGGCCAAAACCATTCCAACCAATTTCCTGGTCAGCGCGACGGCTTCGTTTCGACGTTTCTAGCGCCTCCTTGAGCGACGCCATAGCTGTCTTCCTTAAACAACCGCAGTCTCAAACTTTAGCAACACTTTTTTAGCTCCGCCGAAAAAGAAGCGCACCGACGCATAAATAACTGGGCGCGGCCATGACAGTTCATCCTAAACTATTCATCATTGAAGTGTAGTATGAAGACATATTCGTCAAATTGAAGTGCTGGACCATTCCAATGGTTCGTCAAGCATTTGAGGAACCATAAAATAATTGATTCTTCAGAAAATCTTGCAAAAGTCTTCAAAATGATGAATAGTAGTGGACCATTTCATGATGAATAGTATGATGACTTGATGGCATACTGATAGATCAGTATGATGGTCTGTTGGTAGGAGTTAAACTATTCCAAAACGCTCTACAGATTTCAGAGTCACACAATGAATGGAGGAGTTCTGCTACAGTTGACAGTGGTTTCTCTGCTAACAACCCCTACCGCCAACGAAATTTACGTAATGGCATAATGAGGGAGGGGGGTTCCTTGGATCGTTACTACTTATTACGATGCCTGAATAGGGGGTCGTAGATCATACTACGTAGTAATTTTTAGCTTCCAGCGTCGACGTTTGGAAGACGCACAGGACGTGCAAAATCTCGGTTTTGAAAGTGTGGCATGTATTTTTTTCAATTTCTTTTGGATGAACGTCAGTTTCAGATCGATTTGGATTCGGATTTAGGTTTTACTTAATTTTCAATTTCCCGTGACACCAGCGTTCATGATTTTGCGATCTGAGCAAGTGTCTCATACAGATACAGTTTACTTTATGCATTAGAAGCTTTTCAGTGTATAGACAAATGTTGAGGTGATATTTTGAATTTTGGTCAATTTCAGACTATCCCTAAAATCTAAGATAAAAGTACTGTTGTATGATCTGTATCAGAACTACTGTTGGCAACTCCAACTGAACCTGGATCTATTAATAGGTTTTTTACCTGAAATTTGTGGACTTTAACCTGAACCTGAACCTATTTTATTTCAGTAGTTGAAGAACCTGTTCCGTTTAAATTGGACTTACTCAATAGGTTCAAATTTTGAGTGCAATTTTAAAGCAAAATTTGAACAATTTTCGGTTGGATTGCACAAAATTGCATTAAAATAATGATTTTATGTTTTACACCTATTTTCGAAATTGAAAATGTTAGAACGAAAGTACGCTGCCCTGTAGAGTCTGATCTATACTTTTCACTGACAGTAGACAGGCTTAAAGCTCAGAAAAGTTGCAAGCAGCACAAAATATCTACCGGAGTTTTCCACTTAGTATCCCAGGGGATATAACACGGAAAATCACGTTTCTCGGTGAAAAAAAACATTGCCGCCAGTTAATATCCCAGGGATATTAACTGGACAAAGCCATGGGATATTAACTGGAAATGGCATGGGACATTAACCGGAACAATGTTTTATCATACATACAGTATGCGTGTGTAAAGAAAATTATTACAAATTTGACATAAACATTGTCGCCAAGTAATATCCCATGGGATATAAAGTGGAAGAAGGGTCCATGTAATATCCCAGTGGGATATTAAGTGGGGTGGGATGCCAAGTGGAAATCTCCGGTACAGTTTTTTTTTTGGAAATATCAGTGGACTTGAGCTTGAACGTATTGTTCAGCTTTTTAGAAGATGGGCTTGATTGAACCCGAAATTTCTATGCTGGACTTGACTTGATCCTGAACCTATTTTTAACCCCGGACTTTCCAACAGTAATCAGAACGCATGGGCTTGCAACCGGGGAATATACGTTGTAGTTTTCAGCATAAAACAAAGTACACAACAGTACTGCAATACATAATGCTGCAACACAGACATTTTTAAACTAAAGATTATGTTTTTTCGGCCACAGTAATATATTCTGTTGCAAATCTCCCAAAAGTATTTTGAAAATTGTGGGTGGTAGCGAAAATATTAGGTAATTACGGGAGAGGGTTAGAAAATTATTACCTAGTACTCTTACCAGGAGAGGGGTCGGAAAGTGCGGCCCAAAATGCCATTACGCACTTAGTGTCTGGGCAAGTCCCAAAGCCCACTGTAAGAAGGGCGGGACACCATGCACCTGCAATCAGTGGAGCAGCAAGTGGTCTCATTACGACGCAGTCTACGCTGGCTTTCGAGTCTGTTACAATACAGTACCGTATATAGGCTTAAATGAGTATCAACGTTTGGTTACTCGAAATTACAGTCCACTCTTCTACCGCGAAAAGTAGACTTCTAAACATTCTCATAGAATAGCAAACCAATGTATAGCCGATGTTTGACAGATGGACGTGTCTGTGCATACAAGGAAACTGCGTTCTGGTGATGACGCACAATTTCCAACCATATAGACGAAAGCACGTGTTCTGCGGCAAACGAACGAGCCAAAGAAGAGGCCTGTGGTGGGTGCTCGGTCTGGCCGGTGGCTAAACTGCAGTTTCCACTGTCTACTGTAATGCCTTGAAATGTCTGAATAAACCATTACCAAGAGCAGAGAGAGCTAAATACAACAGGTACAAACAGAACACCACTCAAAACAGCAAACCAATATTTGACAGAAGGAAGTGTCAATGCAGAGACTACAGTGTATTGTGCGAATGGTGCACCCTAGAGCAGACAAACCAGTCATGAGACTGTTGTGCAGAGAGGCCGAAAAAAGAGATCCTAGGGACTTTTATGGGCCACTGAGAAGAAGAAGAAGAATGTAGAGTTTTGCTTTCTGAACTGTCTGTTGGGGCCGTCCATAAACGACCTGCGTTCGCATTTGGCCTTCGTCGATGGAGTGTTCAAAGCAACTGGAGAAAGCAGGTCAGAGACTAGAATCTGAGAAATGTCTTTTACCGAATCCATCAAGCGCACCACCTGTAGCAGCAGCAGTGGAACATAGATTGCAGGTAAAAGCTAACCCACTCAATAAGGCAATTTCCGTTTCCTGTCGTGCTATGACTATATACCTATAAGTTGCGTTGCGCGGCGTAAACACAAAAGTAATGTTTCAGGTTTAACGTTTAGGATACATACGTTAGCATTCTGATGATAATCTCATAATCATAATGATAACCCTTCTGCTGGAAAAGTGCATCTTCCGCACTTTAGCTTTATCTGAATCTATCTAAATCACGTTTTTGGTGTACCTACTTTTTACGTTACCTACTTGCGAAATTTACTAGTTGTTTGTGCTCATAGGAAGACCGTTTCTGATGCTGATTAATAGCAACGGATCGATGATTTTGCGGCTGATTAGCGCTTCTGCTCGCTCTTAGAATTCCATTTCGCTGTGCTCTTCCTCTGAAAGATTATGTCTCTTTTACATAGATTGACAAAAGAGACTGGTTTCCATCGTTTCTTTAGTTCTTTATCATACATGTAACGCGGGGGTCTCGGGGTCTGCCCCCCCCCCGACTTAGACCAGACGCCCTGGATGGGAGACCCCCGAGACCATTTTCCCGCGCCCCTCCAATTTTTCTGGCAACTATTTTTTCAGCAAATATTTGCGATTTTTTACAATTTCAGACACAAAAATTTCCAAAATTGCCTGCAAAACAGCACTTTTTAGAAGAAGAAGAAGAAATGTTTATTGTTAGCAAATGAAATATACGCCCAACAAACCGGACTTTAAACACAGAGCGGGCTGGGCCGCTAAACGGCTACCAATGCAAAGGCTGGCAGGCAGGCAGAGGCTTGTACAAAGTGTATACATGGAACTCCCTTTCACCCCTGAGGAGCAGCTCCTGGCAGAGCAGCAAGCAGCCGAAGCCATCGCAGCCAAGGGCTATGACTCTGATGAGGACAACTTTCCCCAAAACTGTGACGGAGAGGACCCTGCAGACGCTGATTATGACCCTGAGGGTGACCGGCATGCTGAATCAAGTAGTGAAAGCAGTGACAATGAAGACCGTCCGATGGACAAAGAGATTGATTATCAGTCTCGAAAGCTCAGCGATACTCCTGCAGAAAGAAGAAAACGGAAAGGGCAAGGTGTGGGTCGAGGTAAAAAGTCAAAAAACAAAAGTCGGTACTGGTTACCACACTCAATGGCCTCTTTTCATGTCGATCATTCAGGAAAAAACAAACAAGCGCCCAAAAAGCGAACCAAAAGGCAAGAAACTGGCAGACCACTGTGGGAGACCAACAACGAAGGTCTAGGCAGCGACACTGAGCAGGGCTGGACTGAAACCTTCGAGCAAGGGGTCCCTCCTGAGTGCACAATTCCACGGCCGGGTCCCACAGTCGATTTCTCAATGACGGCTCCTGCTAAAATTGTCCTGAAGCTTGCAGGAAAGCAGGTCAGTTTTTCTATGTCTCTGTACGTGTTATGTCTCACCTCACAACAGTCATTTGAAGTTTTTGGAATGGATGAAACACACAAACGCCAATGGAGAGCAGCTATATGGACACCTTCCAAAAGGGAAGTGGAAGAATTTGACAGAAGCCACAGCACTCAAGTGGTGGGCTGTGAGGTGGTTTTTTGGCCTTTCTCCTCCAAAAAATCTAAGAGCCCCATGGTCAACCAATGACATGATCGGAAACGACTGGTGCCGCAGTCTATTCACAGGGTATAATAAAAATGCGCTAAGATGAATGCAATTAGTTGCTTTTAAAGGTACCGCTTTGCCCAGACTCTCACTGCCACGCGACTAGTAAACAATTTGGAATGTCTGGCTCCGGGGGGCATCGGAGATAGCAGCTCACCCAGTTATAAGAAACTGTGGAATGTGGATAAGTTGCTGAAAACAACCGTGCAGGAATGTACCAGACTCTACAACCCTGAACGTTCAATCGCCATCGATGAAATGATGTATGTTTCTTTTATGTCTCCATATTGTTAAGTCTCCACTTTTAGGGTCCTTTTTACTGGCAACTTCCCATACTCATGTACGATCCCACATAAGCCCATTCCAACGGGTATATGTCACCTGCAAGACTGTTCATCTACAAAACCTCAAATATTTAGGCATCAAGCTATTTTGTCTCGCTGAAAGCAGAACAGGCTACATCATTAACTTCACCATTTTCTGCAAGCAACCAGGGTTGTATATTTTTCCGAAAAAAACCTCGGCCTGTTTTTTTCCAGTTTTTTTCCGGTTTTTTTCCGGTTTTTTTCCTAAATCGCGGGAAAAAACTCCAGCCCAAGTTCTGAGTATCCTAGGCTGGTTTTATGATTCCTAACGCTTTCTAGCGCCTTCCTCAGTCTTGTTAGACCAGAAATACACGTGTTACATTGATATAAATCACGAAACAGGCATGAAACAGTGCCTGACAGGTTCCATAAATAACGCTATATGCAAATTTTCTTACAGCAGTTTGCATTTTTGTTTTTTCATGCCAAATTTGGTCTTTCTTGTTGTTTTTCTAACAGTTTTGAGTCAGTATGGCCTATTATACATAGCAAAAGTCCATTTTTTAAACGAAAAATGACGTAAATTAGCTATTTTTAGCTTGAGTTTTTTTCCGCGATTTATGTTTTTTTCCGACCCTTAGGAAAAAAACCGGTTTTTTTCCGGAAAAAAACAGTTTTTTTCCGGTGTTTTTTTCCCACCTCACATCCCTGCAAGCAACAGTGGTCGCTAACGGAGGAACTGGGCCCCACAGGTGGAGAGGTCATTGCCCTTATGACCTTTGAGAACTGCCCCGGTGTGCAAAAGTCACTGCTGGACGACTGGCGCATCTTGTACATGGATAATTACTATGTAGTTTCATGTCTCACTTAGTCCAAGCAATAATTTTGCACATCCACTTTTCAGACCACCATGAACCTTCTGGATTACCTTTTCAACCAGAAAACGCTGGCATCGGGGACAATCCGAAGAGGCAGAGGCGTTCCCAAGTGTATGGCGAATGACCGAAATCTGAACCCCAACCCAGACTCCGGCATCTGCGAGAAATTACAGCGAGGTCTGTTTTATTATGTCTCAACTCACAATTCACCAATATCTCAAACAGGTGATGCCAAATTCGTGCATTCCGGCCCAAAGACGCTAGTCACATGGCTGGACTCAGGATTAGTGACTGCTCTGTCCACCATTCCCTGGGGTCGAGACGCGTTGACAGTATGCAGTCGTAGAATGGAAGACGGTGTGAACGGCTGGTTGGCCGTTCATCAACTGCCAATGCCCCTGCACATTGACATGTACAATCAAGGAATGGGGTTAGCACCTCGAAACCAGTTTGATAGTTTATGTCTCCACTCTACCTGTAATAATTTTCAGAGGTGTTGACTTAAGTGACCAGAAGATACAAACAACTGCCTACCACATCAAGAGCCCGAAATGGTATATGCATATTCTATTCCAAGTACGTAAGTAAACGGCAGGCAACGAAACCTTAAACCTTATTGGACGTCTCTTGCAGGTGATGGACATAATCCTGTTAAACGCCTACATTCTGTATGTCGAGACTCACCAGCTGAACGGTGAGAAGCACCTGAGAATTCGTGACTTCAGGATGATGGTTTTGCAAGGTAATTTAGCTACATAGTATTGTCAGACCGATTACCAATAAATGATGTTCAGGTATCGTAGAGATGGCTCAGTCTCTGGAAGCGCCTCCTACCTGTTACAACTCGCCCCACTTTCCCAGCGCCGAAATGCTGCAGGAGCAGCTCCCTCGAATCACGCCAATCACTCGCGGCAACAAGGAAAATAACGCCAACCCAGTGCCCAACAATGAAGTGACAGGCCCCAGCGATGCCGAGCTTGATTCTGTCCGGCTGAATGGCTCCATGGCCCACTTCCCTTGCAGAATGGTGAAACAGTACAGGTGCATCTGTCACCGCAACGAATGCAAAACAGCTTTCAGCTGCTGGCTTTGCAGGCGCCCCTTGTGTATTGGTAAATAAAATACTATCTAGTCTCATGTCAATTTATGTCTCTTTCCAGGCACGTGTTGGGCCCGTTTTCACTCCATCAAAGGCGACTATACGTGGTGGGAGCCAGGACGTAAATCTCAGAAGATTAGGTCAAGTACGCCGAAGTTGCTCAACAAGACCATTTGACTGTTTATGGCTGTGTTACTTTCTTGTCGATTCTATTTCTATGTCACACTGATACATACCAGTGCTATCTCTCCCTGCATTCAGGGTTTTACCCATGACAGCTGTGTGGTGTTTACCGGTCTTTGCTTTTTGTATCTCATATTTTAGCAGCTGTGCAATTTCTTCATTTCAGGGTGATTTGCTTTACAATGACTGTCAATTTGGTACATTATCGCATCGGTTTATTCATAGAGCATCTTTACCATGAGCACTGTCAGATAAAATGTTTTTATTCTCATGAGCATAACAGAACAATCGGAACTTACCCTTAAAATGACATTCACCAGATTTACCACTTTCTCTATGTCTCTATTATCAATATTTTATCCAAGTCCTTATTATGATCGTATGTCTCAGTACATGTCTCGCCCTATGTCTCTCCAACTTTTCGCCTTCAAGTATGTCTCAATCTAAGTCTCACCCAAAAAAACATGTCCATCCCGTATGTCTCCGAAAAACATGTCACAATCCATTTACGTCTCACACATGTCTCACTTGCTTGGACATGCACTGGAGCAAAAGCTCCATGGTCTGCGTCAAGGGGATAAGCCAATTTCCGTTTCCTGTGGCGCTATAACTTCATACGTTGCGTTGCGCGGCCTAAACGCAAAAGTAATGTTTCAGATTTAACGTTTAGGGTACGTTAGCATTGTGGTGATAATAAACACAAAGTCCATCACTTAGAAAGGCCCTGTACATGTAAAGAGATGTGACTTTTTTGGAGTATGTATGTACTCTGAAAACCACAGTTGACTTAGCTGGTTTTGAAATACCTATTCACTACGTAATATATCTTTCGGCCGGAAAATCATAGTTGGGCTAAAATACAGATAAAAGTAAAATCTAAAATACAATCTAAACGTCAGTGTCTAAAAATCTAAAATCCAATTGCAAAAGTTTGCTGAAAAAACTACTTTCCTTGAAATACTAGGAAATGTGGTGTAGGAAAACTTGCATCAAGAACAGGGTTTGGCCTATCTCGAACGGGAGCAGATCAGCCACCAGACCCCTGTTACCTGTACGCCCCTACCCTAGTACCTGTACCTGTCTTTAAACGATCTCGTTCCAAAATCCCGATTTTTCGGACCTCCCTCCCCTCAAAATCGCCTTGCGTCGTTTCTGGGGACCCCGTCCCCCTAAGGCGATGTCGTTTTCGGGTTACCCCCTGATAAAAGTTCAGTACATGCAGTACTGTCATTTTTTCTTGTTGCCATACTGTACAATGAATTGAATAGATCCCTTCAACTACTCTGGGAAACTTTTCTGTATGTAGAAATATTTGACAGAATGTGCATTAATCGAAAATAATGCAATCGAAGTACCCTAAAATTGTGAAAAAAGCGATGTCGTTTTTTACTAATCCACTCCCCTTTCTGGTGCGTCGTCCATCGTCGCATTTCAGCCGACCCCCCCCCCCCACTGCTGCCCCCTCTGGAGCGACGTCGTTTATGGACGGCCCCTTGGTGACAAAAGACCACACTTGTCTAGAAAAGCATGAATAAATCAGTGTTTAGCACTAATGAAAGACCGCTGCGTTTGTTGGCCTATGTATGTATGTATACCTAAGCAAACTTCACAGCTTGTCTAGAGTAGGACTATTGTTGAGGCTACCGTATAGTGCTGTTTATAGTACCCCCCTATTTATAGTACCCCGGGTACTATAAACGGCACTTAGTGCCATTTATAGTACCCGGGGTACTATAAATGGAGACAGATTTTTATTCTACAGTGAGCAGTTATTAATACAAAATGTCCGAACATTATAGGATTTTTGGTGGTAAACATTGCTTGTGCGAACAAAAACAGTAGATAATGCAATCATAGAGGTTCTGATGTAACTAAAGAACCTATTTTTGACAAATAGACCGTAATTTTAGCAAGTAATTTCACATACTATGGTTAGTTGCTTATAGAGCAGATTTGTAGAGTGCCATATGAAGTACCCGGGTAATATAAATGGATTCACTTTTATTTCCGCAAAACCCTAAGTGCCATATATAGTACCCGGGTACTATAAACAGCACTCTACGGTAGTATAAAACTGTGCACTAAATCAAGCCAAAGTACATAATTGTATGGTATGCTAATCCATTCCAAACTGTTAAGCAATTCAAAAGAATAATGCTGAACCATTAAAAACTATACAATTGCATAGGTACTGTTGACAGTGGTATCTCTGCTAACAAAGACTACAAAAGAAACTTTATGTACTATGGAATGGGTGAAGGAGAAAAAGAGACTGTAGAGCTTCGCTTCCTAAACTGCAGATTGCATTGTATGCCGGAACACTTAGAAATATCTGAATAAAAGACTACCAAGTGTAGAGAAAACCGAATCGAACTGCAAAATTATTATATTATATTTATTTTAGACTGTAAAAAATGTTTTACTTGCATGAAAAGCGTCTAGACACTTAGAAGAAGAGCTTTTCTTTTAAGACGAAGTAGATAGTACTACAATGAATGAATATACATTGTTGTTAGTCATAAAAAAGCGCCTGGCCTTTTTCGATATTTCCAAAAAAATTTAAATTCGCCGCCGCCATTCCGTCAATTCTCAACCGAATCAAAAGATATTTGGCACGATTATTATTTGTTAAAAGTTGTATCATACATGTAACAGGTCATCCGCCAAGGGTTTGTGGGTTCGGGCGCCGGCCGGGGGTCTGAGCCCGAATTCTAGAAAAGCTTTGACACTAAAAATCGTCAAAAATCGCTAATTTGGGTTCAAATACTACAGCTAAAAAGTGCTGTTTTACAGACGATTTTGGCAATTTTTTGTCAGAAATTGTAAGAAATCGCAAAAACTTGCTCAAAAAATTACTTGCCAGAAAAATCGGAGCGGGGTCGCCATCCGGGGGGGAGGGTCTAGTCTGGGCAGACCCCCTGTTACATGAATGGTTTCACCTACTGTATGTACACATTGCCTAAATTGGTTTGGAATAAGTCAGCCGTTTGACGTTCTCCTTCAACCTCCCTATTTCCTTTTGTCAGTATCTGCAGTATTTGTGGTCAAAGACCACACCTGTCTAGCAAAGCATGAATAAATCAGTTTTTTGCTCTAACGAAAAGCAGCTCCGTTCGTTGGCTTACGTTTTTATATATGTGTACACATTGAAAAAAAACAATGTGTTTTGTGCGTGGTCAATGTGTGTGTGCGATAAGCCATTAAACTGTATATAATTTCGTACTAAACCATTCCAAAGTGCAGTACAGTTTTAAGTGGCAATGAGCGGACTAGTGCTGATACTGTTGAGAGTGGTTTCTCTGCTAACAACAACTGCACACTACATGCCCAACTGTAGGGGCGATTTGGGTCCATGCACCTGCGATTATCGCAGGAGCAGATGGGCTGGTCTAGACCCAACCTACGCCGCCTTTGACGTCTGCTACACTACCACCCCCTACATAAGAGGGTTCTTCGATTTGCGCAGACTACGCTACCGGCCATTCACCTACCACGGGTACTAAACATTCTCACAATCACACATGTACAAGAGGGGTTGGGGTTACCCCCTGCTGGAAAGGCCAACCCCCTCACCTCCCACTAGTGTTGTTATGACTACTAGTCAAAGTCAAAGTCATAGTTAATACTTTTGTGATATGGCAGTCAAAGTCAAAGTTTGACTACCTTCGTTACCATAAATACGTAGTCCAACGAAGACCAGGTAGTCAAACCGTTTGACTATGACTACGTTTTGCTATAAGAGGCAAACTTTTCTCACGTATTTTACCAGTTCTCGCTGTTTGCATTTGACAAATTTGATGCATTTTTAGCCCTTTCCGTTTTTCACTTATCGCGTTAGAGCACCCAAACGCGACAGCTGTGCCCACGAGAAACGCGATATGTGCCTGGTCGAAACGCGATAAGAAGAGCGACACGTGTGACCTTCTAGCGCGGTAGGTCTGGCCACAAGTGCGCCTGCAGGGGTCATAATTCGTGCGTAAGCTGTGCCAGAAAACGGTGTTGCGTGTGCCCGTAACGGGATAGGAGATATAAGAGAAACGCGATATGTGCACCTATCGCATGTCACACCTATCTCTTAGTTTCATCTACGCCATATGGCGTAGGCCATTTGCAAAGGGTTAAGCACTAGAGAACACCAAACAACCTTTTTCTCTACAATTATGACAACAATGAAGCATCAGACAGTGAATCTCTACTTGATTGAAGTTGCAGAGGTCCGAGATTAAAATTATGACATACAGTAGAATATGTACACATTTTGGTTAAACAAACAACAAGAATTGGCTTAAAACAGAAAGGGCATTTTATTCAATTTTACAGCGTTTGCAGAGCATGCTGTTTTTGGTTTACAATGAAAATTTTGGAGGGAAAACAACAATTCTGCTGTATGTTTTAGCGCCCAACCAGTGTTTATTTCAAAGTGAACGATTTATTGATGGAATAACACCCATTTCAGGCTGACGCCTGGTAAGTGAAACAGGATAAATCCCTGAAAATGTCGATTTGGCTCTGTTTCAAAAGGTAGTCAAAGTAGTCAAACCGGTGGTCATAGAAGTCAAATGGTTTGACTACAACATAGTCAAACTTGACTACTCTGGTATTGTACTCAAACGGACGGTAGTCATAGTCATGGTCAAACAGAAATTGTGGTATTGTATGTAAAAACACTACCTCCCACCCCCCGACGCAAACATACAATACCAAACATACAATACAAGTGCCAGTAGTGGCTCCAGTACTATCAAACTGGCTCTGAAATCACTTTCAAAAAATTGGCTTAAAAAGAATTTGGAAACCGAATTTGGCGTTTCGACTGCTGACATTTAGGTGAAAAATCCCGGTTTTTGGAAGCACTTGTCATTTTTGCTTGTTTTTAGCTCTAAAATGCTATTTATTTGGCAGCTTAAAATAGCGATTTTTAGCGTCTTACTGAAAAAACGTGCTAAAAACACATTTCCAGGCGTTCTTGAAATTTTGGACCCCCTCTGGGCGAAACCCTCCTCGACCCCCCACCTGAGGAACCCCCTACCCCCTCCCCCAGGGGCCGTATTCTGGAACTAGGGTTAACTCTAACCCTGGGTTAGAGCACTAACCCTGGGTTACTCAGCCAAACCCTGGGTTGCTAAACCCAACCTTCTAACCCGTATTCTTGAAGCTAAAATCTAACCTGGGTTAGCAAACCCAGGGTTAAGCTCTTCTAACCTGGGTTAGAGTCAAACCCAGGGTTAAATCTAACCTGGGTTAGAGTCAAACCCGGGTTAGAAGCTACTGCAGAATACGGGTTAGGGTTAACCCAGGGTTAGGTCTAACCTTAACTCTAACCCAGGTTTAAACCTCGGGTAACTTTTAACCCAGGGTTAGAAATTACCCTCACTTCGAGAATACGTAACCCGGGTTTGCTAACCCAGGGTTAGAGTTAACCCTAGTTCCAGAATACGGCCCCAGGTCGGCCCGGAGCTGTTACATGTATGCTGAGAAGAGTAAACCAAGCCAATCTTTGACAGAATGCGGTGTCAATGCAGTGGAAACAAGTGTGTGATGCTTATGAAGCACCCTGTACCGGGAGGACAAATCAATAGAGCACCGTGTCATAAGCACAAAAGAAGATTTATGTACGATGAGCGAAGAAGAGATAGAAGACGGTAGAGCTTTGCTTTTTAAACTGCATTGTATCCTGCAACAATTGGCAATATCTGAGTAAAGGAGTTTCAGAGTTGTAGAGCTAGGGCTGGCTAAAGCACGTTCGCGCGGCGCGGAATAGAAAATACAAAAACACAGCCAAAAAGTGGTCCTAAAACGGTTTTTGCAACTTCAAGCGCAAATTCTTTTCGGTGTTTGGTTATTGATGGGAGGCAGACATGGGCAAAGGGGGTGCTGAGGGGGTTGCCCCCCTCAGGCTCTGACCTACCCCCTCAGCTGACCGCTACCCCCCCTCTGGAATTTTTTGGAAGAATTTTGTATAGAATATTATGATAAAAATATGCTTGGATTAGGTGTAAATGAGCTCAGAATTGCATATTTTAAGGTATTTTAATGAAAAATAAGCCAAAAAACCTTGATTTTAGCCAAAAATCGGACTTTTTGGCTTACCACCCCCTCAGCCCCCCTCAGGCGCTCCTAACCCCCTCAGCCCCCCTCAGGAATTGAAATTTCTACCCCCCCTCAGCCGAAATGCTAGCCATTTCTGAGGGGAGGGTGTGGTGTATTTATATGAAACGGAGTGTGAGCTATCGAATAAGATGCACTTTGAATCATAATTCGGCTGTTAAAGGGCATTTTCCTCTAGAAAACTGAATTCGTCGTTTTTTTCAATCTCCATTTTCTGCTAGAAGAAGACTTCATTCAAATTTTGTTCAACCGCCTTTATCCCTTTCCAAATGACCGGTTTTTCACCTATCGCGTTAGAGCACCCAAACGCGACAGCTGTGCCCACGAGAAACGCGATATGTGCCTGGTTGAAACGCGATAAGAAGAGCTGTACGTGTGACCTTCTAACGTGGTAGGTTTGGCCACAAGTGCGCCTGCAGGGGTCGTAATTCGTGCGTAAGCTGTGAGAGCAAACTGTGTTGGGTGTGCCCGTAACGGCATAGGAGATGAAGAGAAACGCGATATGTGCACCTATCGCATGTCACACCTATCGCTTAGTTTCATCTACGCCATATGGCGTAGGTCATTTGCAAAGGGTTAAAATCAGCGCAACTCGTTACCTACTGTACATATACCTACGTATGGCACCGCTTTTTTCTTTCTGCACTTTGGCATGGTCCCCACAAATTTGATTATGTCTTAACTACTGGAAACTGGCATTTTGGTGGATAAATATTTTTTGTGCATTATTATTTTATTAATCGCGTTCATTAAAAATGCATTATTGACTACAGTCCAAGAGTTCATATAAAGCTCGAATCATCTTTTCTATGGCAGCTAAGCAGTTGGTATGCTATTAATATTAGCTGAGCAGTTGGTATGCTATTAATATTATACTGGAAATCTGTAAATGAATAACAGTGTTTCACCAATTGCATAAAGCAATGCACCTATTGATCGGGTTAGTTTATGAATGAAACCGCCTGTGGAACTTATTTGCTTGTTTAAAACTGAACTATTCATTCAGACTTAAACGTACAGTCAGTTGTTGCAAAGATCAAAACCAGTGTATTTCATGCTTTTCATGCAGAACATGGAGTTTTAATTGTAAAATACAGATTTACCACCTACAAGACGCGGGTCTTGGGCTCAAGTACAGCAAAAAAGTGGTGTTTTGCAGGCCATTTTGGCAATTTTTTGTCTGAAATTGTACGAAATCGCAAAAATTTGCTCAAAAAATTACTTGCCAGAAAAAGCGGAGTGGGTTCCCCATCCGGGGGGGTGGGGTCTGACCTAAGTCGGGTGGAGGGCAGACCCCCTGTTACATGTATGGTTCACCTATGTACACATTGCTTAAATTGCAATAAGGCAGCGGTTTGAAGTTCTCCTTCAACCTCAATGATTTCCCTTTGTTAGAATCTACAGTATTTGTGGCCAAAGACCACACCTGTCTAGCAAAGCATGAATATACAGTCAAACCTCCATAAGTGCAACACGCTATATCCCAAAATTTCGTTGCACTTATGGAGGTGTGGTCCAAAACTGCTGGAAAATGCGTGAAAACTGGTTCTCTGTTCGTATTTTATTATTTAGAATACACCGAGAAGCACTTCATGACCAGAAACTTAACAGAACTCTCAATATCACTAGTTACAGCTAAGATAGTCAAGCATGCTTGTTTGACGTTTGCTTTTAAGCTTGCGATCGATTTGTAACTGCTCAAACTCAGTCTGGAGGTTTAGAACGTTGGCTGTTAGGGAAGGTTCACTTTCTACAGCAAACTGTCTGAGCTTCTGCAAGCACAGCTGAGCTTCACTGCAACTAACGGGCTGAATTTCGATCTCTTCATCGCTCCTGGAATCATCTAGCGAAACTAGATCTACAGAACTCACTCCAGCTGCCAAATCTCTATTCGCTAGGTAAGCATCTAACAGTTCCGTCTGCCACTCTACCCCAGCGTCCCTAAACTCTAAACAAGCGGTAGCAAGTGAACTGGTGGCGTACGTAGCGATTCTATGCAACAGGCCAATGAACAAAGACATTTGATTGACCTACACCTACCCTCTGCCGCGTTGCACTAACGGAAATCGCGTTGCACTTATGGAGGTGTTGCACTTACGGAGGTTCTAATCGATTGGCCGGTGTCAGGATTTAGTGTTCCAGTTGCACTTACGGAGGTGTTGCACTTATGGAGGTGCACCGTAATGCTATAAGATAGCGTAAATTTCGGGACCCAGAAAACCGTTGCACTTATGGAGGTGTTGCACTTATGGAGGTTGTACCATACATGTACTAGGGGGGGTTTGGGGGGTACCCCCCCTGCTGGAAAGGCCAAACCCCCTCCTCACCCCCCCCACCCCCCCCCCGAGACAGGTTAAGGGACCCCTCCCCCCGACCAAAAAATACAAGTGGTGGTAGTGGCTCCAGTATTAACAAACTGGGTCAGAAATCACTAATTTTTAGCCTAAAATTCACTTGAAAAGCCTTTGGAAACCGAATTTGGCGTTTCCACTGCTGATATTTAAGAAAAATCGGTGTTTTTGGAAGCTCTTTTTGTCATTTTTTGCTTGTTTTTAGCTTTAAAACGTTATTTGGCAGCTTAAAATAGCGATTTTTAGCGTCCTTACTGAAAAAAACGTGTTAAAAACGCATTTCTAGGCGTTTTGGAGCTTTTTGAAATTTGGGACCCCCCACCTGGGCGAAACCCCCCCTCGACCCCCCACCTGAGGAAAACCCCCCCTACCCCCCTCCCCCAGGTCGGCCCGGAGCTGTTACATGTATGGGTTGTACTTATGGAGGTTTGACTGTATATCATTTTTTGCACTAATGAAAAACAGCTCCATTCGTTGGCTTAGCTATATGTGTATAATACACATTGAAAAACAATGTGTGTTGTGCGTGGTCGATGTGTATGTGTGCGATAAAGCATTAAACTGTATATAATTGCGTATTAAACCACTCCAAAGTGCAGTACAGTTTTTAAGTGGCAATGAGCGGACTAGTGCTGGTACTGTTGACAGTGGTTTCTCTGCTAACAACAACTGCCCACTACATGCCCGACTGTAGGGGCGACTTGGGTCCATGCACCTGCGATTATCGCAGGAGCAGATGGGCTGGGCTAGACCCAACCTACGCCGCCTTTGAGGTCTGCTACACTACCACCCCCTACATAAGAGGGTTCTTCGATTTGCGCAGACTACGCTACCGGCCATTCACCTACCATGGGTACTAAACATTCTCACAATCATACTTGTACTAGAGGGGTTTGGGGGTTACCCCCTGCTGGAAAGGCCAACCCCCTCACCTCCCACTAGTGTTGTTATGACTACTAGTCAAAGTCAAAGTCATAGTTAATACTTTTGTGATATGGCAGTCAAAGTCAAAGTTTGACTACCTTCGTTACCATAAATACGTAGTCCAACGAAGACCAGGTAGTCAAACCGTTTGACTGACTATGACTACATTTTGTTATAAGAGGCAAGCTTTTTTCTCGTATTTTACCAGTTCTCGCTGTTTGCATTTGACAAATTTGATGCATTTTTAAGCACTATAGAACACCAAACAAGGTTTTTCTCTAAAATTCTGACAACAATGAAGCATCAGACAGTGAATCTCTGCTTGATTCAAGTTCCACAGGTCCGAGATTAAAATTATGACATACAGTAGAATATGTACACATTTTCGTTAAAGAAACAACAAGAATTGGTTTTTAAAACACGAAGGGCATTTTATTCAATTTTACAGCGTTTGCAGAGCATGCTGTTTTGTTTTTGGTTTACAATACTGTTGCTAAGTAAATTATAATTATAATTTTAATTATATTCTTTAGAAATTTACTAATACAAGTAAATTATTTGGTAAGTAAATTATAATTAAATTAAATTTCTACGAGAACAAGGAAAGTTAATTATAATTATAATTTGTAAATTATACTTACCAAAAATAATTTACTTAATTTACTTAAAATATACTTAATTTACTTACACAAGTCTAGCTATTGTTGAACCTTTTGGCAGCATGTAAGTGCTGCGGGAGTGTCTGCTTTCGGTATCTATCTATACCTTTCAATAGCAAGTACTGTTGGAAAGTCCGGGGTTAAAAATATAAGTTCAGGTTCAAGTCAAGTCCAACATCGAAATTTCAGGTTCAAGTCCAGGTTCAAGTCCATCATCTAAAAAACCTGGACAATAGGTTCAGGTTCAAGTCCACTGATAATTTCAAAAATTTTTGAAATTTTGCACTGCTCGCAACATTTCTGAGCTATATAAGCCTGTCTACTAGTAATGAAAGACGAAAACCACATTTTATGGGGCAGTAGCTTCGTTTTCTTGCATAGTCAGTTTGAAAACAGGTGTAAAAACAAGAAACCATGAAAATGTTGTGCAATCCAACCGAAAATTTTACAAATTTTGCCTAAATTTTCACTCAAATTTTGAACCTATTGAGTGAGTCCAGTAAAACGAAACAGGTTCAAGTCCGGCTGAAATAAAATAGGTTCAGGTTCAGGTTCAAGTCCACAGATTTCAGGTTAAAAACTTATTAATAAGTCCAGGTTCAAGTCGGACTTGCCAACAGTAATAGCAAGCCATACTTACAGTGCAATTTTCCGCCCACCAACCGCCTTTCGTCTTTGCCCTAGTTTCTCTTAGTCTCCCACAAAACAAACTACCTACTCCAATTTATCTGCCGACCTAAGAGTTGATATTAGGTACTTTTCAATCAGTTTTGCTATGCGATAGCATACATGTATGTTCAGTCTCACAGGCATTGTCTGTTGTGGATGTAAGCAGAAACTGTGTGGAAAGCCTCTTGAGATTTAGGTTCTAATTCTGACGAACTGTCATTATTACTGTTGACAGACATGGGCTATCCTTTCGGCTGAGGGGTGATAAATTTTCAAATTATGAGAGGGCTGATTCTGAGGGGGTTGAGAGGATAGTAAACCAAAAAAGTCCGATTTTGCGCTAGAATTAAGAATTTTTAGCTTATTTTTTGTTTGATAAGGTTGAAATAAGCTAGTCATTCACACCTAACCGAGGCACATTTTATCATAAGATTCTTCCAAAAATCCTGAAGGGGTAGCGGTAGCCTGAGGGGCGGTAGGTCAGAGCCTGAGGCGAGTAAACCCCTCATCTTCAGCTCCCTTTGTCCAAGACTGTTGTTGACTTAACCTGTGACACCCTCATTTGGCTTTCATTCTACAGTAGCTAACTGTTATGAGATCCGTGCTTGGTTGGAAGCAAAGCTGAAGGTGTTAACCGCCAAAATCAGGCATATTTTAAATACACTTAATATACTTAATTTAATTAAATGTGGTAAGTAAATTATAATTAAATTAAATTTCTGTCAGATATGGTAAGTAAATTTTAATTTAATTATATTTTTCTGGGCATGTGGTAAGTAAATTATAATTTAATTATATTTCAAATAAATTTACTTAGCAACAGTAGTTTACAATGAAAATTTTGAAGGGAAAACAACAATTTTGCCGGATGTTTTAGCGCCCAACCAGTGTTTATTTCAAAATGAACAATTTATTGATGGAATAACACCCATTTCAGGCTGACGCCTGGTAAGTGAAACAGGATAAATCCCTGAAAATGTCGATTTGGCTCTGTTCAAAAAAGTCAAAGTAGTCAAACCGGTGGTCATAGTAGTAAAACGGTTTGACTACAATATAGTCAAATTTGACTACTCTGGTATTGTACTCAAACGGACGGTAGTCATAAGAAGAAGAAGAAGAAGAAGTTTACTTCCCAGACAATGCACAGTATACAGTATCACAAATACTCTACAGAGCAGATCTTAATAACGAGGGAAGAAGGACTGAGTTAGCTCAAGGCTGTTTTATAACTCAGCCCTATCGGTTAGTAAAACGTGATAAATTTAGGTGACTGACTGCCTCTTTAAAGCATGTTGCAGAACGAGAGTGTATCACACTGCTAGGGAGACTGTTCCATATCGGCACAACTCCAGACGCAAATGAGTACTGTCTAACATTGGTTCGTGCGGTCGGAACCGAAAGTTGTAATGCATGACTACGAGTGGAACTTGCAGGACAGATAGAGAAAAATTGGTCAAAGGGTAAATCGATTTGGCCATGTAAAAGCTTATAAACGAATACAAGATCTGCTTGTATCCGTCGAATATCCAAGTACTGAAGCCCTGTTGCTACTAATCGAGCTTCGTACGGGAGTGCACTGAATCCAGGAATTCTGGAAGTAAAGAATCTTTGAACTGATTCAACAGTTTGAACATCTTTTACCATATATGGGGACCATACTTGAGTGGCGTACTCTAATTTTGGACGCACAAAGGTTTTAAACATCTTGATCAGAAAATCGGGGTCTTTAGTCTACTGTTATTTTACTATAGTATAGTAAAACAAAAATTAGTAATACTAGTGGTATTTTACTAGTAGTAAAATAATAGTAAAAAGTAAAATTGAGAGCAAATAGTAAAGTAAAAATTAAATTAAATTACCAAAGGCTGTCAGTAGTAAAATGGAAATTTTACTACCATTTTACTAGTTTTTGGTGAATTCCAGCCAAAATCTTGATCAATTTTGCAATAAAAGATGCGTGGATCCAGTTTTGTCGGTCAAATTTCACACATTTTTGTGTCTACGATTCTGGAGAACTTCGTATCATGATCAAATTTAGCAAGTATTTGGACCAACATCAATTATTCACAATATCTTGGCATCATTGATTAAAACTTCGACGTTATGACTAGTAAAATCGTAGTAAAATAGTAGTAAAATTAGTAGAATTATTAGTAAAACAAAAATTAGTAAAATCGGAGCTGCCTGGTAGTAAAATAAAATAAAAATTAAATTGACAGGCTGAATTTGTAGTAAATTTAGTAAATAGTAAAATAAAAATCCACTAGTAAAATAACAGTACTTTAGTCACAAAGGAAGACAAAATTAAATTAGCCACTGTACGTGCTTTTTTAGCAGTAACGTTGCAATGGGTGGAGAATTTTAAATCTGGAGTAACAAAAACTCCCAAATCGCGTACACAATTAGACGAGGGTATGGTTGCACCATCTATAGTGTAATCATACATTGCATTTAAACGGGGGTATAGATGGAGAACTGAGGATTTGTGCAGAGCAATGTTCAACTGCATTACCTTAGCCCAATTGAAAACCGCAGTTAGATCTTCCAACACTGCTGCATTATCATTTGATGTTGGGACTGAAAAGTAAATTTTGGAGTCATCAGCAAAAAGTTTGATTTTACAGTATTTGAGAACATCTGGCAGGTCACTTATATAAATAAGGAACAGAATCGGGCCCAAGACCGACCCCTGAGGAACTCCAGATTGTACATTGGCCCAATCAGAAGTAGATCCTTCAATACATACTCGTTGCTTTCGGTTGCTCAAGAAGGCCTGTAACCAATCAAATAGTTCCCCAGAAATACCATAACCTTTTAATTTTAGTAGCAGTTTAGGATGACTTACGGTATCGAAAGCTTTAGCCACATCCAAATAGATAACATCCACCGGAGTCTGTCTGTCTAAACAGATAGACCAATCGTTAACGCAGCTAAGAAGCTGAGCAACGGTTGATCTACCTCAAAGAAAACCAAACTGGGTTTCAGAGATAACAGAGGAAGTTAAGAAAAACTCAAGAATCCTCCGCTTGATTACTTTCTCCATCAGCCTACATGCAGTACATGTAAGGCTAATGGGTCGATAGTTTACGGGCATACTTGGATTTCCAGATTTATAAATGGGCGTAACATTGGCAGTGAGCCAATCGTTGGGTAGGGCAGCAGTTGACATTGAAACTCGCATGATAGTACATAAAGGCTCGCATAAAAAAAGCGCGAGTCGTTTTAAAAAGATTGTTGGTATAGTCATAGTCATAGTCAAACGGAAATTTTGGTATTGTATGTAACAACACTACCACCCACCCCCCGACTCAAACATACAATACCAAACATACAATACAAGTGCCAGTAGTGGCTCCAGTACTAACAAACTGGCTAGGAAATCACTACTTTTTAGCCTAAAAATTGGCTTGAAAAGAATTTGGAAACCGAATTTGGCGTTTCGACTGCTGATATTTAAGAGAAATCGGGGTTTTTGGAAGCACTTGTCATTTTTGCTTGTTTTTAGCTCTAAAATGCTATTTGGCAGCTTAAAATAGCGATTTTTAGCGTCTTACTGAAAAAAACGTGCTAAAAACACATTTCCAGGCGTTCTTGAAATTTTGGACGCCCTTTGGGCGAAACCCTCCTCGATTCCCTCCCCCACCTGAGGAACCCCCTACCCCCACCGCAGGTCGGCCCGGAGCTGTTACATGTATGCTCAGAAAAGTAAACCAATCTTTGACAGAATGCGGTGTCAATGCAGCAGAAGCAAGTGTGTGATGCTGCTGAAGCACCCTGTACCGGGAGGACAAATCAATAGAGCACCGTGTCATAAACACAAAAGAAGATTTATGTACGATGAGCGAAGAAGAGATAGAAGACGGTAGAACTTTGCTTTTTATACTGCAGTTTGCATTGTATCCTGCAACAGTTGGCAATATCTGAGTAAAGGAATTTCAGAGTTGTAGAGCTAGGGCTGGCCAAAGCACGTTCGCGCGGCGCGGAATAGAAAATACAAAAACACAGCCAAAAAGTGGTCCGAAAACGATTTTTGCAAATTCAAGCGCAAATTCTTTTTGGTGTTTGGTTATTGATGGGAGGCAGACATGGGCAAAGGGGGGCTGTGGGGGTTGCCCCCCTCAGGCTCTGACCTACCCCCTCAGCCGACCGCTACCCCCCCCTCAGGAATTTTTTTGGAAGAATTTTGTATAGAAAATTATGATAAAAATATGCTTGGATTAGGTGTAAATGAGCTCAGAATTGCTTATTTTTACGTATTTTAATGAAAAATAAGCCGAAAAACCTGGATTTTAGCCAAAAATCGGACTTTTTGGCTTACCACCCCCTCAGCCCCCCCCCCCCTCAGGCGCTCCTAACCCCCTCAGCCCCCCCAGGAATTGAAATTTCTACCCCCCCTCAGCCGAAATGCTAGCCATTTCTGATGGGAGGGTGTGGTGCATTTATATGAAACGGAGTGTGAGCTATCGAATAAGATGCACTTTGAATCATAATTCGGCTGTTAAAGGGCATTTTCCTCTAGAAAACTGAATTCGTCGTTTTTTTTTCAATCTCCATTTTCTGCTAGAAGAAGACTTGATTCAAATTTTGTTCAACCGCCTTTAAAATCAGCGCAACTCGTTACCTACTGTACATATGCGTATGGCACCGCTTTTTTCTTTCTGCACTTTGGCATGGTCCCCACAAATTTGATTCTGTCTTAGCTACTGGAAACTGGCATTTTCGTGGATAAATATTTTTCGTGCATTATTATTTTATTAATCGCGTTCAGTAAAAAATGCATTATTGACTACAGTCAAGAGTTCATATAAAGCTCGAAACATCTTTTCTATGGCAGCTGAGCAGTTGGTATGCTATTAGTATTATACTGGAAATCTGTAAATGAATAACAGTGTTTCACCAATTGCATAAAGCAAAGCGCCTGTTGATCGGGTTAGTCCAGTTTTCGAAAAGTATGCTATTAATATTATACTGGAAATCTGTAAATGAATAACAGTGTTTCACCAATTGCATAAAGCAATGCACCTATTGATCGGTTGATCGGGTTAGTAGTGTACGAACCGCCTGTGCAACTTATTTGCTTGTTTAAAACTGAACTATATTCAGACTTAAACGTACAGTCAGTTGTTGCAAAGATCGAAGCCAGTGTATTTCATGCTTTTCATGCAGAACATGGAGTTTTATTTGCGAAATACAGATTTACCACCTACAAGACCCGGGTCTTATAATCGGTAATCTGGACTCAAGTACAGCTAAAAAGTGGTGTTTTGCAGGCGATTTTGGCAATATTTTGTCTGAAATTGTAAGAAATCGCAAAAATTTGCTCAAGAAATTACTTGCCAGAAAAAGTGGAGGGGTTCCCCATCCGGAGGGGGGTCTGGCCTAAGTCGGGTGGAGGGCAGACCCCCTGTTACATGTATGGTTTACATATGTGCATATTGCCTAAATTACAATAAGGCAGCGGTTTGACGTTCTCCTTCAACCTCAATTATTTCCCTTTGTTAGTATCTGCAGTATTTGTGGCGAAAGACCACACCTGTCTAGCAAAGCATGAATATAAATCATTTTTGCACTAATGAAAAACAGCTCGGTTCGTTGGCTTACCTACATGTGTATACACATTGAAAAACAATGTGTGTTGTGCGTGGTCGATGTGTATGTGTGCGATAAAGCATTAAACTGTATATAATTGCCTATTAAACCATTCCAAACTGCAGTACAGTTTTTAAGTGGCAATGAGCGGACTAGTGCTGATACAGTTGACAGTGGTTTCTCTTCTAACAACCACTGCCCACTACATGCCCTACTGTAAGGGCGACAAGGGTCCATGCACCTGCGATTGGCGTAGGAGCAGATGGGATGGGCTAGTAGACCCAACCTATGCCGCCTTTGACGTCTGCTATGCTACCACCCCGTACAGTGGGAAAATATCGAAATTTTTAAAACATATTAATATAACTATACATATATGTTTTTCGCCAATCAAACATATAAATAACACATATAGTTATATGTTTCTGAAAATTGAATATGCACATATTTTTAAACATAAAACATATTTGTGTAAAAGTCGCTTATTCACTTATATTTTGTCTTAATTTTCGTTATTTCAAACTTGAGATTCTGAATTTCCTGTTTAAAACGGTTTACAACAATTTAGATAGCATACTCAGATTCAATAAGTTTAAGTAAAAGTCAGATTTTGGAAAAGTTTACTGCTAAACAGCAACTAAAAGTCTTGAAATCGTGAATTCCTATAGCAAAAATATGTATATGTTTCCAGAAACATATTGGCCTCAAAACATATAAATACAAAACATATTTGACATTCAAACATATTGAGAAACATAAACATATATGTTTTCCAAAAACAAACATATTTATGTTTTAAAACATATACATAAAACATATATGTTTCCCACAGTACCACCCCCGTACACAAGAGGGTACTTCGATTTGCGCAGAGTACGATACCGGCCATTCACCTACCACGGGTACTAAACATTCTCAGAATCACACATGTACTAGAGGGGTTTGGGGTTACCCCCTCTGCCCCCCACCCCTTCCCCGCGGGACACGTTAAGGGACCCCAATCCAAAAAATACAAGTACAGTAGCTCCAGTACTAACAAACTGCTCAGAAATCACTAATTTCTAGCCTAAAATTAGCTTGAAAAGTCTTTGGAAACCGAATTTGGCGTTTCCACTGCTGATGTTTAAGAGAAATCGGGGTTTTTGAAAGTCATTTTTTGCTTGTTTTTAGCTCTGAAACGCTATTTGGCAGCTTAAAATAGCGATTTTTAGCGTTTTACTAAAAAAAAGTGCTAAAAACGCATTTCCAGGCGTTCTGGAGCTTTTTAAAATTTTGGCCCCCCTTCTGGGCGAAACCCTCCTCGACCTACTGTGGAATACATATATGTATCTGTATATGTATATGTATTGCTCAAAGAATATGTTTATGTATATGTGTTTTGAGGCCATTTTGTTTTTGCAAACGGTTTTTGCAAATTCAAGCGCAAATTCTTTTTGGTGTTTGGTTATTGATGGAGGGTGTGATGCATTTATATGAAACAGTGTGTGAGCTATCGAATAAGATGCAGTTTGTTTGAATCATAATTCGGCCGTTAAAGGGCATTTTCCTCTAGAAAACTAAATTCGTCGTTTTTTTCAATGTCAATTTTCTGCTAGAAGAAGACTTTATCCAAATTTTGTTCAACCGCCTTTAAAATCAGCGCAACTCGTTACCTACTGTACATATACGTATGTATGGCACCGCTTTTTTTGTTTCTGCACTTTGGCATGGTCCCCACAAACATACATGTAACAGCTCCGGGCCGACCTGGGGGGAGGGGGCTGGGGGGGGGTTCCCTCAGGTGGGGGATCGAGGGGGGTTTCGCCCGGTGGGGTCCCAAATTTCAAAAAAAAAAAGCTCCAAAACGCCTAGAAATGCGTTTTTAGCACGTTTTTTTCAGTAAGGACGCTAAAAATCGCTATTTTAAGCTGCCAAATAGTGCCTTCTTAAAGCTAAAAAAACAAGAAAAAAATGACAAAAAGAGCTTCCAAAAACACCGATTTTTCTGATCATCAGCAGCAGGAAACGCCAAATTCGGTTTCCAAAGGCTTTTCAAGTGAATTTTAGCCTAAAAATTAGTGATTTCTGACCCAGTTTGTTAATACTGGAGCCACTACCACCACTTGTATTTTTTGGTCGGGGGGAGGGGTCTCTTCACCTGTCTCGGGGGTGGGGGGTGAGGGTGGGTTTGGCTTTTCCAGCAGGGGGGTAACCCATACATGTAACAGGGGGTCTGGGGGTCTGCCCCCCACCCGAAGATAGGCCAGACCCCCCCCGGACGGGGACCCCCCCCCCCCCCCCCCGAGACGATTTCACCGACCCCCCCTCCGATTTTTCTGGCAAGTAAATTTTCGAGCAAATTTTTGCAATTTTTTACAATTTCACACACAAAAATTGCCAAAATCGCCTGCAAAACAGCACTTTTTAGCTGTATTTCAGCCCAAATTAGCGATTTTTGGCAATTTTCAGCCAAAAAATTGCGATTTTTTCGATGTTTGAGCGTTTTTTAGTGCCCACCCCCCTCCCCCAAAATTTTGGCTCAGACCCCCCCCGGCCGGCGCCAGACCCCCCCCCCCAACCCCCCCTCCCCCCATCGGCGGGTGACCTGTTACATGTATGGGGTAACCCCCCAAACCCCCCCTAGTACATGTATGCCCACAAATTTGATTCTGTCTTAACTACTGGAAACTAGAGTGCGAACAATACCTAAAAAACCCAATACCCCAATACGCAATACCCAATACCAATACCTGAGACCCCCAATACCCAATACCCAATACTTGCGTAGCTGGGCCAAAAATTTCATTTCAGTGGACAGGTACATTCTAGTTGTGTACACAAGATTTTTGGCGCTGCAGTTAAAATTTTTAAGAGGCTGGTTGGGCCGCTGCCCAAGCAGGGCGCGAAAATTTTGAAACATTAGCCTTTCAGAAAGCATTTAGAAGCCGTTTTAGGCGTAAAATTAGCAGAAATTAACAGCTTTGGTACTTCATATTCCGTAATTCAGTCGTGTTTCTTACTTCCGGCGATTTTTTTCCTAACTCGGCCGGAAATTGTGTGCACCACCGCCATGGGTACGGTGCTAGTACATTACGGTGACATTAAATGTCACCATTTATATTTTGGATAAGAACAGAGAAATTAATTACTGGTGTAGCGCTTAGAAAAGCGTACACTTTAAGAAATTCTACTAATGTTTAGCTGATTAGGCCATCCATAAACGATGACATTCTAGAGGGGGAGGGGGTCGGCTGAAATGAAAAGTCGACAATAGACGACACGCCAGGAGGATTAGCAAAGAACGACGTCGCTTTGTTCGCAGTTTTAGGGAACTTTGATTGTATTATTTCTTTTATTGTTTTATTGTACATTCTGTCAAAGGTTTCTACAATGCGAAAAAGCTTCCCAGAGTGGTTGTAGTGATTTATTCTATTGATTACGCAGTATGCTAACAAGAAAACATGACAGTTCTGTATGTTACTGCACTTTTATCGAGAGGGGGTTACCTAAAACCAGGGGTGTGAGGTGTGTTTTTTTCCGTTTTTTTCCGAAAAAAACCCACTTTTTTTCCTAAGGGTCGGAAAAAAACATAAATCGCGGAAAAAACTCATGCTAAAAATAGCTAATTTATGTGATTTTTCTATCCAAAAAAATGGACTTTCGCGATGTATAATAGGCCATACTGACTCAAAACTGTTAGAAAAACAACAGAAAAGACCAAATTTGGCAAGATAAAACAAAAATGCAAACTGCTATAAGAAAATTTGCATATAGGGTTTATTGATGAAGCCTGTCAGGGACTGTTTCATGCCTGTTTCGTGATTTATATCTATGTAACACGTGTATTTCTGGTCTGAAAAGACTGAAGAAGGCGCTAGAAAGCGTTAGGAATCATAAAACCAGTCTAGGATGCTCAGAACTTGGGCTGGAGTTTTTTCCGCGATTTAGGAAAAAACCGGAAAAAAACTGGAAAAAAACAGGCCGAGGTTTTTTTCGGAAAAATATACAACCCTGCCTAAAACGACGTCATCTTAGGGGCGGGGTACTGTTATTTTAATATATTAATAGTGCCATTTTAATAGTATTAAATCTATATTAATATTAAAACAGAGGGCCTACTATTATATTAAATTAAATTAAAAATACAAAGAGGGGCTGAATATTAAAATTTATTTTTAATAGTATTTTAATAGCATTTTAATAGTTTGACATTGTTTGACAATGAAGCAGTTACCTACAATACTAGAATTTAAATCAGAATTTTACCTGAGAAAATGATAAAAATTGAAGGTGTCTGACAGCCCTCTGAATCTCGAATCGTGGAAACTGAGGAACTTTTCTCAGTAATAGGCATGAATGACAAAAGGACCTGAATCTACTCAATAACCTATGTAACCACTGTGGCGCGCTCTAACGCTAAAGGCCGGCACTGTATCGATTAAACTTGCACGCCCGCCTGCCTATCAATGGGATTGGCCGGCCGAGCAGCTGCTAATTAATCGACCCAGCATCGAGGAGCCAATTTAGGCGCTGCGCCAGGTCCGGCGCATTAGTAAACAAGCCATTTGCAGCGGCTGACCGTGCAATCGATCCACGGCCGCGAGTTAACGCTCCGGCCGGCTGCTGTCGACGCGAGTATCCTCCCCGGCCGGCTGCTCTCATTGGGTCTCGGCCAGCCAATCGGCTCCATTATGAGCCGTTGGGCGGGGTTTTGAGTGCCGCCAGCTCCTATGGAGTGCGCCACTGTGACAGTCTTTTCCTGTCAAAATGTGACTATAACTAAACTATGCATCAATATTTTCTTTCAAATTTTAACGCCTAGGTTCTGTTCGAATGCAATTTCGAATATCTTAACAGGTCATCTGCGGAAGGGGGACGGGGTTGGTGGGTCTGGCGCCGGCCGGGGGGGTCTGAGCCCAAATTTTGGGAGGGGGTTGGGCACTAAAAAACGCTCAAAAATCGTTAAAAAATCACAATTTTTCGTCAAGAACCGCTAATTTCGGCTGAAATACAGCTAAAAAGTGCTGTTTTACAGGCGATTTTGGCAATTTTTGTCTCTGAAATTGCAGAAAATCGCCAAAATTTGCTCAAAAAATTACTTGTCAGAAAATCGGAATGGGGTCGGAAAAGTCGTCTCAAGGGAGGGGTCCCCATCCGGGGAGTCTGGCCTAACTCGAGTGGGGGGCAGACCCCCCAGACTCCTCTGTTACATGTATGCTTAAAACCATGTTCAGTCAGACAAAGTCATTTTAAAAAGAATGATAATGAATTTACAGAGAAAAATGCTTCTAAGTTGGATCTCTGATTAAATTTTCAACTTACACTAGCAATTTCAAGCCAACGATGTTGCTTCACCAATTCGCTAAAGTGTGTCCAAAACTTTTTAAGTTCATTTTAGAATCTACTATTAAAATGCTATTAAAATACTACTAAAATTGTTATTTAATAGTATTAATATTAAATCTAAATTAAAACTAACAGGGGACTATTATATTAATATTAAATTAAAATTAAAATCGGCTAGTTCTGTTATATTAATATTAAATTAAAATAAAATTTCACTATTAAAATAACAGTAGGGCGGGGCTCCGAAAAATCGGGATATTGAACGACGTCGTTTATGGACAGCTCCTTAACGCGAAAACAGCTTACTAAACCGAATCAACGATCAACTTTTTCGATTTTTTCAGATCAATTTTTCAGGTCAACATCGATTTTTCTCCATTTTTAATTGTCCAATTTAGTATTGGGTATTGGGGGTAAAAACCCGAATACCCAATACCCAACACCCAATACCTGGAAAACACCCCAATACACCCAATACCCAATACCCAATACCAGTTCGCACTCTACTGGAAACTGACATTTTCGTGGATTTTTTATTAAATATTTTTTCGTGGATTATTATTTTACTAATCGCGTTTATTAAAATATGCATTATTGACTACAGTCCAAGAGTTCATATAAAGCTCGAATCATCTTTTCTGTTGCAGCTGAGCAGTTGGTATGCTATTAATATTATACTGGAAATCTGTAAATGAATAACAGTGTTTCACCAATTGCATAAAGCAAAGCACCTGTTGATCGGGTTAGTCCTGTCCGTAACTTATTTGCTTGATTAAAGCCGAGCTATTCAGACTTAAACGTACAGTCAGTTGTTGCAAAGATCAAAACCAGTCTATTTCATGCTTTTCATGCAGAACAACGAGTTTTAATTGTAAAATTCAGATTTTCCACCTACAAGACCCGGGTCTTATAACTGGTGCAAAAATGTGAGCCCAAATTTAGGCATTTTCCGGTTATAAGACCCGGTCTTATAGGTGGAAAACTCCGGTACTTCTCATTGATCTATATCTGTAGTATTGGTGGGCGATCGCGGGGGCCGTACGATGTACGACCCAACGATCAGACCAGCGCGGTCCGCCTGAAATCGTCATCTCGGACGCTGTGCCCTTCGTTCACTGCCAAACCACTCCTGGCCATGCTGCTCGTGTCAGTCACTAAGAGAGTGACCGGCGGTGACGTCATGGTGCTATATCACAACGGCCGAACAGAACAGAACTAAACCGGTATTGGCCTTATACAGTCAGGCACTTAATGCCGTTTATGGTACCGACACCATATAAGGTGCCGGTGCCGTACATGGTACCACCACAGGACCCGAAGGTGAGGGTACCATATATGGTACCACTACCTAAGGTACCGGTACCGCATATGGTACCGGCACCTTATATGGTGTCGGTACCATAAACGGCGTTAAGTACCTGACTGTTATAAGCTGGTCTCACAGACAGCTCCTGACTAAGTTGATCTTCTTTACCTCCAACACAAGCATGCTTTCGGTGCTTAGGAAGATGCAGTCTGGTGGCTAAAGACCACCCATGTCTAGCAAAGCATGAATAAATCGGTTTTTTGCAAGGTTGAATACCCGCTCTGTTTGCTGACCAATGTGTAGATAAGCAAACTTCGTATGTAGCTTGCCTAGACTACATAGAGTAGCAGTATTGTTGAGAGTAGTAGAATTCTACACTAAACCAGTCCAAACTATATAAGTACGCATAGGAGGCCCAAAAGCCGCTTTGACGGCGGCCTCCATAAAAAATTATTCGCAAAAGCCGCTTAGTATTTTTGGACAGACTTTAAACTATTTCAAAATGCTCTACAGGTTTTAGAGTCACAATGGGTGGAGGAGGTCTGCTACTGATGACAGTGCTTTCTCTGCTAACAACAACTACCGCCAACGAAGTTTACGTAATGGCATATAACGAGGGAGGGGGGTTCGCCGGATCGTTACTACTTATTACGATGCCTGAATAGGGGGTCGTAGATTGTATTACGCAATTTTTAGCTTCCAGCATCGAAAGTGTGGAAGACACACAAAGGACGTGCAAAATCTCAGTTTTGAACATACACTGTACATGTAACAGGGGCGTCTGGGGGGTCTGCCCCCCACCCAACTTAGGCCAGACCCCCCAGATGGGGACCCCCGCCCCGAGACGATTTCGCCGACCCCCCCCTCCGATTTTTCTGGCTAGTAAATTTTTGAGCAATTTTTTACAATTACAGACACAACAATTGCCAAAATCGCCTGCAAACGCAAAACAGCACTTTTTAGCAGTATTTCAGCCCAAATTAGCGATTTTTGGCGATTTCTAGCCAAAAAGCTGCGATTTTTTCGCTTTTTGAGCGTTTTTTGTGCCCAACCCCCCTCCCCCATTCGGCGGATGACCTGTTACATGTATGGTTTTGAAAGTGTGACATGTATTTTTTCAATTTCTGTTAGAGGAACGTCAATTTCTATTCGGATTTAGGTTTTTACATAACTTTTCAATTTCCAGTGACACCAGTGTTCATGCCATTCTCAATGATTTTTGCGATCTGAGCAATTGGTACACTACTGTATTACTTTACGCATTAGATGCTTCTCAGTGTATTATAGGACAAAAGTTGAGGCGATATTTCCAGTTTTGGTCAATTTCAGACTATGCCTAAAATCTAAGATAGAAGTACGGTTGTATGATCTGTATTAGAACTACTGTTGTTTGTGTATACACATACACATTTACCATACACAAAAATACACATTGTTTTTTCAATGTGTATACACAAACACATATACATTGAAAATTCAGATACACATTACCATACATAAACGCTACTCGAAATGTGTATTTTTGTGTACGTGCATTATTTCAGGAAAAGTCGATAAAGTTTCGAACAGAATCGTAAAATTTCTATGTTTTTGCTGTTGTAATAAACGGTAGATATCGGGATAAAGCCCTCAAATGGCCTAAGTAACTCAATTTCAAAGCTGTCCAAGGTTTAAAGCATAAGACATTGAGAGATTTGATTTTCTAGCATTTCTGACTCAAAATTTACCAAAAAATTTGCATTTTCAGTAGAATACACATACACAAATATACACAAAAAACACATTGTGTTGTTGAATGTGTATACACAAATTACCATACACATTTGAAGGTAAATGTGTATACACATACACATACACATACACATACACATACACATACACATGCACATACACATACACATACACATACACATACACATACACATACACATACACATACACATACACATACACATACACATACACATACACATACACATACCCATACACATACACATACACATACACTAGTGATGTAAAATTATGGAATTTGAATTTCAATTCAATTACAATTAAATTATGAGCTCAGTTTTTAATTTCAATTAAATTAAATTAAATTAATTGAAATAGTTTTCCGATATTTTCAATTACAATTATATTTTCAATTAAATTATGGAACCTCGGAAAATTTCAATTATGCAATTTTTTCAATTATTTTTCCAATTTTTTTTAAAATTGTCGTGTTTTTGCTGTTAATATACAGTGACATCCCAAGAACTTCAAAAATTGTATGGGTAAAAGCTTGGAGCCACCTGGTTGGGCTGCTGCCCAACCTGGTGAGAAAATTTTAAAAAGCTGCCTTTTAAAAACGCATAAAGTGGCATTCTGGGGCAAATTTATGGTTGGTTCACTATTTATTATATATCAGTAGGTTTTCAGCATTTTTGAGCAACATCACATCCTAGGTACCATACAATGTAGGTATCCAAAAGGGGTGTAAACACACCATACATTCAAAAATCACTGTTTTGACTTTTATGAACTACAAAATAAAAAGCAGAGCATAAAATATTACAAAACAAAGTGAGGTCAGTATAAAGAGGTGACAAACCCTAAATAGGTTTTTGTTTGAAGTCATTAGCGCCTCTAATGCTTACGCATTTCCTTGCATTCACCAGCGGAAATAATTGAAAATATAATTGAAATTCCAGGCGAATTTCAATTAAATTACAATTAAATTATGGCCCGACTTTTGAATTTCAATTAAATTAAATTAATTGAATTGAAATTAAAAACGGGCCAATTATGCGAATTTCAATTACAATTAAATTAATTTTTTACATCACTAGTGTATGTGTATGTGTATGTGTATGGGTATGTGTATGTGTATGTGTATGTGTATGTGTATGTGTATGTGTATGTGTATGTGTATGTGTATGTGTATGTGTATGTGTATGTGTATGTGTATGTGCATGTGTATGTGTATGTGTATGTGTATGTGTATGTGTATGTGTATACACATTTACCTTCAAATGTGTATGGTAATTTGTGTATACACATTCAACAACACAATGTGTTTTTTGTGTATATTTGTGTATGTGTATTCTACTGAAAATGCAAATTTTTTGGTAAATTTTGAGTCAGAAATGCTAGAAAATCAAATCTCTCAATGTCTTATGCTTTTAAACCTTGGACAGCTTTGAAATTGAGTTACTTAGGCCATTTGAGGGTTTTATCCCGATATCTACTGCTTATTACAACAGCAAAAACATAGAAATTTTACGATTCTGTTCGAAACTTTATCGACTTTTCCTGAAATAATGCACGTACACAAAAATACACATTTCGAGTAGCGTTTATGTATGGTAATGTGTATCTGAATTTTCAATGTATATGTGTTTGTGTATACACATTGAAAAAACAATGTGTATTTTTGTGTATGGTAAATGTGTATGTGTATACACAAACAACAGTAGTTCTAATACAGATCATACAACCGTATTTCTATCTTAGATTTTAGGCATAGTCTGAAATTGACCAAAACTGGAAATATCGCCTCAACTTTTGTCCTATAATACACTGAGAAGCATCTAATGCGTAAAGTAATACAGTAGTGTACCAATTGCTCAGATCGCAAAAATCATTGAGAATGGCATGAACACTGGTGTCATGGAAATTGAAAAGTTATGTAAAAACCTAAATCCGAATAGAAATTGACGTTCCTCTAACAGAAATTGAAAAAATACATGTCACACTTTCAAACCATACATGTAACAGGTCATCCGCCGAATGGGGGAGGGGTTGGGCACAAAAACGCTCAAAGCGAAAAAATCGCAGCTTTTTGGCTAGAAATCGCCAAAAATCGCTAATTTGGGCTGAAATATGCTAAAAAGTGCTGTTTTGCGTTTAGCAGGCGATTTTGGCAATTGTTGTGTCTGTAATTGTGAAAAATTGCTCAAAAATTTACTAGCCAGAAAAAATCGGAGGGGGGTCGGCGAAATCGTCTCGGGGCGGGGGTCCCCATCTGGGGGGTCTGGCCTAAGTTGGGTGGGGGGCAGCCCCCCCAGACGCCCCTGTTACATGTACAGTGTATGTTCAAAACTGAGATTTTGCACGTCCTTTGTGTGTCTTCCACACTTTCGATGCTGGAAGCTAAAAATTGCGTAATACAATCTACGACCCCCTATTCAGGCATCGTAATAAGTAGTAACGATCCGGCGAACCCCTCTCCCTCGTTATATGCCATTACGTAAACTTGTTGGCGGTAGTTGTTGTTAGCAGAGAAAGCACTGTTATCAGTAGCAGACCTCCTCCACCCATTGTGATTCTAAAACCTGTAGAGCATTTTGAAATAGTTTAAAGTCTGTCCAAAAATACTAAGCGGCTTTTGCGAATAATTCTTTTATGGAGGCCGCCGTCAAAGCGGCTTTTGGGCCTCCTATGCGTACTTATATAGTTTGGACTGGTTTAGTGGTAGAATTCTACTACTCTCAACAATACTGCTACTCTATGTAGTCTAGGCAAGCTACATACGAAGTTTGCTTATCTACACATTGGTCAGCAAACAGAGCGGGTATTCAACCTTGTAAAACCGATTTATTCATGCTTTGCTAGACATGGGTGGTCTTTAGCCACCAGACTGCATCTTCCTAAGCACCGAAAGCATGCTTGTGTTGGAGGTAAAGAAGATCAACTTAGTCAGGAGCTGTCTGTGAGACCAGCTATAACAGTCAGGTACTTAACGCCGTTTATGGTACTGACACCATATAAGGTGCCGGTACCATATGCGGTACGGGTACCTTGGGTAGTGGTACCATATATGGTACCCCTCACCTTCGGGTCCTGTGGTGGTACCATGTACGGCACCGGCACCTTATGTGGTGTCGGTACCATAAACGGTATTAAGTGCCTGACTGTATAAGGCCAATACCGGTTTAGTTCTGTTCTGTTCGGCCGTTGTGATATAGCACCATGACGTCACCGCCGGTCACTCTCCTTAGTGACTGACACGAGCAGCATGGCCAGGAGTGGTTTGGCAGTGAACGAAGGGCACAGCGTCCGAGATGACGATTTCAGGTGGACCGCGCTGGCTCGATCGTTGGGTCGTACATCGTACGGCCCCGCGATCGCCCACCAATACTACAGATATAGATCAATGAGAAGTACCGAGTTTTCCACCTATAAGACCGGGTCTTATAACCGGAAAATGCCTAAATTTGGGCTCACATTTTTGCACCAGTTATAAGACCCGGGTCTTGTAGGTGGAAAATCTGAATTTTACAATTAAAACTCGTTGTTCTGCAGAAAAGCATGAAATAGACTGGTTTTGATCTTTGCAACAACTGACTGTACGTTTAAGTCTGGAATAGCTCGGCTTTAATCAAGCAAATAAGTTACGGACAGGACTAACCCGATCAACAGGTGCTTTGCTTTATGCAATGGTGAAACACTGTTATTCATTTACAGATTTCCAGTATAATATTAATAGATACCAACGCTCAGCTGCAACAGAAAAGATGATTCGAGCTTTATATGAACTCTTGACTGTAGTAATAATGCATATTTTAATAAACGCGATTAGTAAAATAATAATACGAAAAAATATTTAATGAAAAATCCACGAAAAGTCAGTTTCAGTAGAGTGGAACTGGTATTGGGTATTGGGTATTGGGTGTATTGGGGTGTTTTCCAGGTATTGGTGTTGGGTATTGGGTATTCGGGTTTTTACCCCCAATACCCAATACTAAATTGGACAATTAAAAATGGAGAAAAATCGATGTTGACCTGAAACATTGTTCTGAAAAAATCGAAAAAGTTGATCGTTGATTCGGTTTAGTAAGCTGTTTTCGCGTTAAGGAGCTGTCCATAAACGACGTCGTGCAATCTCCCGATTGTTCGGAGCCCGCCCTACTGTTATTTTAATATGAAATTTTATTTTAATTTAATATTAATATAACAGAACTAGCCGATTTTAATTTTAATTTAATATTAATATAATAGTCCCCTGTGAGTTTTAATTTAGATTTAATATTAATACTATTAAATAACAATTTTAGTAGTATTTTAATAGCATTTTAATAGTAGATTCTAAAATGAACTTAAAAAGTTTTGGACACACTTTAGCGAATTGGTGAAGCAACATCGTTGGTTTGAAATTGCTAGTGTAAGTTGAAAATTTAATCAGAGATCCAACTTAGAAGCATTTTTCTCTGTAAATTCATTATCATTCTTTTAAAAATGACTTTGTCTGACTGAACATGGTTTTAAGCATACATGTAACAGAGGAGTCTGGGGTCTGCCCCCCACTCGAGTTAGGCCAGATCCCCGGATGGGGACCCCTCCCTTGAGACGACTTTTCCGACCCCATTCCGATTTTTGACAATTCTTTTTTTGAGCAAATTTTGGCGATTTTCTGCAATTTCAGAGACAAAAATTGCCAAAATCGCCTGTAAAACAGCACTTTTTAGCTGTATTTCAGCCGAAATTAGCGGTTCTTGACGAAAAATTGTGATTTTTTAACGATTTTTGAGCTGCTTTTTAGTGCCCAACCCCTCCCAAAAATTGGGCTCAGACCCCCGGCCGGCGCCAGACCCACCAACCCCGTCCCCCTTCCGCAGATGACCTGTTAAGATATTCGAAATTGCATTCGAACAGAACCTAGGCGTTAAAATTTGAAAGAAAATATTGATGCATAGTTTAGTTATAGTCACATTTTGACAGGAAAAGACTGTCACAGTGGCGCACTCCATAGGAGCTGGCGGCGACCAAAACTCCGCCCAACGGCTCATAATGGAGCCGATTGGCTGGCCGAGACCCAATGAGAGCAGCCGGCCGGGAGGATACTCGCGTCGACAGCAGCCGGCCGGAGCGTTAACTCGCGGCCGTGGATCGATTGCACGGTCAGCCGCCGCAAATGGCTTGTTTACTAATGCGCCGGACTGACGCAGCGCCTAAATTGGTTCTTCGATGCTGGGTCGATTAATTAGTAGCTGCTCGGCCGGCCAATCCCATTGATAGGTAGGCGGGCGTGCAAGTTTAATCGATACAGTGCCGGCCTTTTAGCGTTAGAGCGCGCCACAGTGGTTAGATAGGTTTATGGAGTAGATTCAGGTCCTTTTGTCATTCATGCCTATTACTGAGAAAAGTTCTCAGTTTCCACGATTCGAGATTCAGAGGGCTGTCAGACACCTTCAATTTTTATCATTTTCTCAGGTAAAATTTGATTTAAATTCTAGTATTGTAGGTAACTGCTTCATTGTCAAACAACGTCAAATATTAAATGCTATTAAAAATACTATTAAAAATAAATTTTAATATTCAGCTCCTCTTTGTATTTTTAATTTAATTTAATATAATAGTAGGCCCTCTGTTTTAATATTAATATAGATTTAATACTATTAAAATGGCACTATTAATATATTAAAAATAACAGTACCCCGCCCCTAAGATGACGTCGTTTTAGGCAGGGTGTATTTTTTTCCGAAAAAACCTCGGCCTGTTTTTTTCAGTTTTTTTCCGGTTTTTTCCTAAATCGCGGAAAAAACTCCAGCCCAAGTTTGAGCATCCTAGACTGGTTTTATGATTCCTAACGCTTTAGCGCCTTCTTCAGTCTTTTCAGACCAGAAATACGTGTTAATAGATATAAATCACGAAACAGGCTGAAACATCCCGACAGGCTTCATCAATAAACCCTTATGCAAATTTTCTTATAGCAGTTTGCATTTTTGTTTTATCTTGCCAAATTCGGTCTTTTCTGTTGTTTTTCTAACAGTTTTGA
This sequence comes from Sabatieria punctata, assembly GCA_030248155.1. Classification (NCBI taxonomy): domain Eukaryota; kingdom Metazoa; phylum Nematoda; class Chromadorea; order Araeolaimida; family Comesomatidae; genus Sabatieria; species Sabatieria punctata. Next base: position 50,064 of record JASANB010003573.1, read on the forward strand.
GTCAGTATGGCCTATTATACATCGCGAAAGTCCATTTTTTGGATAGAAAAATCACATAAATTAGCTATTTTTAGCATGAGTTTTTTCCGCGATTTATGTTTTTTTCGACCCTTAGGAAAAAAGTGGGTTTTTTTTCGAAAAAAACGGAAAAAAACACACCTCACACCCTGGTTTTAGGTAACCCCTTCGATAAAAGGCAGTAACTACAGAATGTCATGTTTTCTTGTTAGATATGCGTAATAATAGAATAAATCACTACAACCACTTGGGAAGCTTTTTCGCATTGTAGAAACCTTTGACAGAATGTACAATAAACAATAAAAGAAATAATCAATCAAAGTTCCTCAAAACTGCGTCAAAGCGACGTCGTTCTTTGCAATCCTCCTGGCGTGTCGTCTTTGTCGACTTTTCATTTCAGCCGACCCCTCCCCCTCAGAATGTATCGTTTATGGATGGCCTAATCAGCTAAACATTAGTAGAATTTCTTAAAGTGTACGCTTTTCTAAGCGCTCCACCAGTAATTAATTTCTCTGTTCTTATCCAAAATATAAATGGTGACATTTAATGTCACCGTAATGTACTAGCACCGTACCCATGGCGGTGGTGCACACAATTTCCGGCCGAGTTAGGAAAAAAATCGCCGGAAGTAAGAAACACGACTGAATTACGGAATATGAAGTACCAAAGCTGTTAATTTCTGCTAATTTTACGCCTAAAACGGCTTCTAAATGCTTTCTGGAAAGGCTAATGTTTCAAAATTTCGCGCCCTGCTTGGGCAGCGGCCCAACCAGCCTCTTAAAAATTTTAACTGCAGCGTCAAAAATCTTGTGTACACAACTAGAATGTACCTGTCCACTGAAATGAAATTTTTGGCCCAGCTACGCAAGTATTGGGTATTGGGTATTGGGGGTCTCAGGTATTGGTATTGGGTATTGTGTATTGGGGTATTGGGTTTTTTAGGTATTGTTCGCACTCTAGTTTCCAGTAGTTAAGACAGAATCAAATTTGTGGGCATACATGTACTAGGGGGGGTTTGGGGGGTTACCCCATACATGTAACAGGTCACCCGCCGATGGGGGGAGGGGGGGTTGGGGGGGGGGTCTGGCGCCGGCCGGGGGGGGGGGTCTGAGCCAAAATTTTGGGGGAGGGGGGTGGGCACTAAAAAACGCTCAAAAATCGAAAAAATCGCAATTTTTTGGCTGAAAATTGCCAAAAATCGCTAATTTGGGCTGAAATACAGCTAAAAAGTGCTGTTTTGCAGGCGATTTTGGCAATTTTTGTGTGTGAAATTGTAAAAAATTGCAAAAATTTGCTCGAAAATTTACTTGCCAGAAAAATCGGAGGGGGGGGGTCGGTGAAATCGTCTCGGGGGGGGGGGGGGGGGGGGCCCCGGCCGGGGGGGGGGGGGCCGATTTGGGGTGGGGGGCAGACCCCCCCAGACCCCCCCTGTTACATGTATGGGTTACCCCCCTGCTGGAACAGCCAAACCCACCCTCACCCCCCACCCCCCGAGACAGGTTAAGAGACCCCTCCCCCCGACCAAAAAATACAAGTGGTGGTAGTGGCTCCAGTATTAACAAACTGGGTCAGAAATCACTAATTTTTAGGCTAAAATTCACTTGAAAAGCCTTTGGAAACCGAATTTGGCGTTTCCACTGCTGATAATTAAGAAAAATCGGTGTTTTTGGAAGCTCTTTTTGTCATTTTTTTCTTGTTTTTAGCTTTAAAACGCTATTTGGCAGCTTAAAATAGCGATTTTTAGCGTCCTTACTGAAAAAAACGTGCTAAAAACGCATTTCTAGGCGTTTTGGAGCTTTTTGAAATTTGGGACCCCCCACCGGGCGAAACCCCCCTCGATCCCCCACCTGAGGAAACCCCCCCCCCAGCCCCCTCCCCCCAGGTCGGCCCGGAGCTGTTACATGTATGTTTGTGGGGACCATGCCAAAGTGCAGAAACAAAAAAGCGGTGCCATACATACGTATATGTACAGTAGGTAACGAGTTGCGCTGATTTTAAAGGCGGTTGAACAAAATTTGAATCAAGTCTTCTTCTAGCAGAAAATTGACATTGAAAAAAACGACGAATTTAGTTTTCTAGAGGAAAATGCCCTTTAACGGCCGAATTATGATTCAAACAAACTGCATCTTATTCGATAGCTCACACACTGTTTCATATAAATGCATCACACCCTCCCATCAATAACCAAACACCAAAAAGAATTTGCGCTTGAATTTGCAAAAACCGTTTGCAAAAACAAAATGGCCTCAAAATACATATACATAAACATATTCTTTGAGCAATACATATACATATACAGATACATATATGTATTCCACAGTAGGTCGAGGAGGGTTTCGCCCAGAAGGGGGGGCCAAAATTTTAAAAAGCTCCAGAACGCCTGGAAATGCGTTTTTAGCACTTTTTTTTAGTAAAACGCTAAAAATCGCTATTTTAAGCTGCCAAATAGCGTTTCAGAGCTAAAAACAAGCAAAAAATGACTTTCAAAAACCCCGATTTCTCTTAAACATCAGCAGTGGAAACGCCAAATTCGGTTTCCAAAGGCTTTTCAAGCTAATTTTAGGCTAGAAATTAGTGATTTCTGAGCCAGTTTGTTAGTACTGGAGCTACTAGTACTTGTATTTTTGGATTGGGGGTCCCTTAACGTGTCCCGCGGGGAAGGGGTGGGGGGCAGAGGGGGTAACCCCCAAACCCCTCTAGTACATGTGTGATTCTGAGAATGTTTAGTACCCGTGGTAGGTGAATGGCCGGTATCGTACTCTGCGCAAATCGAAGTACCCTCTTATGTACGGGGTGGTACTGTGGGAAACATATATGTTTTATGTATATGTTTTAAAACATAAATATGTTTGTTTTTGGGAAAACATATATGTTTATGTTTCTCAATATGTTTGAATGTCAAATATGTTTTGTATTTATATGTTTTGAGGCCAATATGTTTCTGGAAACATATACATATTTTTGCTATAGGAATTCACGATTTCAAGACTTTTAGTTGCTGTTTAGCAGTAAACTTTTCCAAAATCTGACTTTTACTTAAACTTATTGAATCTGAGTATGCTATCTAAATTGTTGTAAACCGTTTTAAACAGGAAATTCAGAATCTCAAGTTTGAAATAACGAAAATTAAGACAAAATATAAGTGAATAAGCGACTTTTACACAAATATGTTTTATGTTTAAAAATATGTGCATATTCAATTTTCAGAAACATATAACTATATGTGTTATTTATATGTTTGATTGGCGAAAAACATATATGTATAGTTATATTAATATGTTTTAAAAATTTCGATATTTTCCCACTGTACGGGGTGGTAGCATAGCAGACGTCAAAGGCGGCATAGGTTGGGTCTACTAGCCCATCCCATCTGCTCCTACGCCAATCGCAGGTGCATGGACCCTTGTCGCCCTTACAGTAGGGCATGTAGTGGGCAGTGGTTGTTAGAAGAGAAACCACTGTCAACTGTATCAGCACTAGTCCGCTCATTGCCACTTAAAAACTGTACTGCAGTTTGGAATGGTTTAATAGGCAATTATATACAGTTTAATGCTTTATCGCACACATACACATCGACCACGCACAACACACATTGTTTTTCAATGTGTATACACATGTAGGTAAGCCAACGAACCGAGCTGTTTTTCATTAGTGCAAAAATGATTTATATTCATGCTTTGCTAGACAGGTGTGGTCTTTCGCCACAAATACTGCAGATACTAACAAAGGGAAATAATTGAGGTTGAAGGAGAACGTCAAACCGCTGCCTTATTGTAATTTAGGCAATATGCACATATGTAAACCATACATGTAACAGGGGGTCTGCCCTCCACCCGACTTAGGCCAGACCCCCCTCCGGATGGGGAACCCCTCCACTTTTTCTGGCAAGTAATTTCTTGAGCAAATTTTTGCGATTTCTTACAATTTCAGACAAAATATTGCCAAAATCGCCTGCAAAACACCACTTTTTAGCTGTACTTGAGTCCAGATTACCGATTATAAGACCCGGGTCTTGTAGGTGGTAAATCTGTATTTCGCAAATAAAACTCCATGTTCTGCATGAAAAGCATGAAATACACTGGCTTCGATCTTTGCAACAACTGACTGTACGTTTAAGTCTGAATATAGTTCAGTTTTAAACAAGCAAATAAGTTGCACAGGCGGTTCGTACACTACTAACCCGATCAACCGATCAATAGGTGCATTGCTTTATGCAATTGGTGAAACACTGTTATTCATTTACAGATTTCCAGTATAATATTAATAGCATACTTTTCGAAAACTGGACTAACCCGATCAACAGGCGCTTTGCTTTATGCAATTGGTGAAACACTGTTATTCATTTACAGATTTCCAGTATAATACTAATAGCATACCAACTGCTCAGCTGCCATAGAAAAGATGTTTCGAGCTTTATATGAACTCTTGACTGTAGTCAATAATGCATTTTTTACTGAACGCGATTAATAAAATAATAATGCACGAAAAATATTTATCCACGAAAATGCCAGTTTCCAGTAGCTAAGACAGAATCAAATTTGTGGGGACCATGCCAAAGTGCAGAAAGAAAAAAGCGGTGCCATACGCATATGTACAGTAGGTAACGAGTTGCGCTGATTTTAAAGGCGGTTGAACAAAATTTGAATCAAGTCTTCTTCTAGCAGAAAATGGAGATTGAAAAAAAAACGACGAATTCAGTTTTCTAGAGGAAAATGCCCTTTAACAGCCGAATTATGATTCAAAGTGCATCTTATTCGATAGCTCACACTCCGTTTCATATAAATGCACCACACCCTCCCATCAGAAATGGCTAGCATTTCGGCTGAGGGGGGGTAGAAATTTCAATTCCTGGGGGGGCTGAGGGGGTTAGGAGCGCCTGAGGGGGGGGGGGGGTGAGGGGGTGGTAAGCCAAAAAGTCCGATTTTTGGCTAAAATCCAGGTTTTTCGGCTTATTTTTCATTAAAATACGTAAAAATAAGCAATTCTGAGCTCATTTACACCTAATCCAAGCATATTTTTATCATAATTTTCTATACAAAATTCTTCCAAAAAAATTCCTGAGGGGGGGTAGCGGTCGGCTGAGGGGGGTAGGTCAGAGCCTGAGGGGGGCAACCCCCTCAGCCCCCCTTTGCCCATGTCTGCCTCCCATCAATAACCAAACACCAAAAAGAATTTGCGCTTGAATTTGCAAAAATCGTTTTCGGACCACTTTTTGGCTGTGTTTTTGTATTTTCTATTCCGCGCCGCGCGAACGTGCTTTGGCCAGCCCTAGCTCTACAACTCTGAAATTCCTTTACTCAGATATTGCCAACTGTTGCAGGATACAATGCAAACTGCAGTATAAAAAGCAAAGTTCTACCGTCTTCTATCTCTTCTTCGCTCATCGTACATAAATCTTCTTTTGTGTTTATGACACGGTGCTCTATTGATTTGTCCTCCCGGTACAGGGTGCTTCAGCAGCATCACACACTTGCTTCTGCTGCATTGACACCGCATTCTGTCAAAGATTGGTTTACTTTTCTGAGCATACATGTAACAGCTCCGGGCCGACCTGCGGTGGGGGTAGGGGGTTCCTCAGGTGGGGGGAGGGAATCGAGGAGGGTTTCGCCCAAAGGGCGTCCAAAATTTCAAGAACGCCTGGAAATGTGTTTTTAGCACGTTTTTTTCAGTAAGACGCTAAAAATCGCTATTTTAAGCTGCCAAATAGCATTTTAGAGCTAAAAACAAGCAAAAATGACAAGTGCTTCCAAAAACCCCGATTTCTCTTAAATATCAGCAGTCGAAACGCCAAATTCGGTTTCCAAATTCTTTTCAAGCCAATTTTTAGGCTAAAAAGTAGTGATTTCCTAGCCAGTTTGTTAGTACTGGAGCCACTACTGGCACTTGTATTGTATGTTTGGTATTGTATGTTTGAGTCGGGGGGTGGGTGGTAGTGTTGTTACATACAATACCAAAATTTCCGTTTGACTATGACTATGACTATACCAACAATCTTTTTAAAACGACTCGCGCTTTTTTTATGCGAGCCTTTATGTACTATCATGCGAGTTTCAATGTCAACTGCTGCCCTACCCAACGATTGGCTCACTGCCAATGTTACGCCCATTTATAAATCTGGAAATCCAAGTATGCCCGTAAACTATCGACCCATTAGCCTTACATGTACTGCATGTAGGCTGATGGAGAAAGTAATCAAGCGGAGGATTCTTGAGTTTTTCTTAACTTCCTCTGTTATCTCTGAAACCCAGTTTGGTTTTCTTTGAGGTAGATCAACCGTTGCTCAGCTTCTTAGCTGCGTTAACGATTGGTCTATCTGTTTAGACAGACAGACTCCGGTGGATGTTATCTATTTGGATGTGGCTAAAGCTTTCGATACCGTAAGTCATCCTAAACTGCTACTAAAATTAAAAGGTTATGGTATTTCTGGGGAACTATTTGATTGGTTACAGGCCTTCTTGAGCAACCGAAAGCAACGAGTATGTATTGAAGGATCTACTTCTGATTGGGCCAATGTACAATCTGGAGTTCCTCAGGGGTCGGTCTTGGGCCCGATTCTGTTCCTTATTTATATAAGTGACCTGCCAGATGTTCTCAAATACTGTAAAATCAAACTTTTTGCTGATGACTCCAAAATTTACTTTTCAGTCCCAACATCAAATGATAATGCAGCAGTGTTGGAAGATCTAACTGCGGTTTTCAATTGGGCTAAGGTAATGCAGTTGAACATTGCTCTGCACAAATCCTCAGTTCTCCATCTATACCCCCGTTTAAATGCAATGTATGATTACACTATAGATGGTGCAACCATACCCTCGTCTAATTGTGTACGCGATTTGGGAGTTTTTGTTACTCCAGATTTAAAATTCTCCACCCATTGCAACGTTACTGCTAAAAAAGCACGTACAGTGGCTAATTTAATTTTGTCTTCCTTTGTGACTAAAGTACTGTTATTTTACTAGTGGATTTTTATTTTACTATTTACTAAATTTACTACAAATTCAGCCTGTCAATTTAATTTTTATTTTATTTTACTACCAGGCAGCTCCGATTTTACTAATTTTTGTTTTACTAATAATTCTACTAATTTTACTACTATTTTACTACGATTTTACTAGTCATAACGTCGAAGTTTTAATCAATGATGCCAAGATATTGTGAATAATTGATGTTGGTCCAAATACTTGCTAAATTTGATCATGATACGAAGTTCTCCAGAATCGTAGACACAAAAATGTGTGAAATTTGACCGACAAAACTGGATCCACGCATCTTTTATTGCAAAATTGATCAAGATTTTGGCTGGAATTCACCAAAAACTAGTAAAATGGTAGTAAAATTTCCATTTTACTACTGACAGCCTTTGGTAATTTAATTTAATTTTTACTTTACTATTTGCTCTCAATTTTACTTTTTACTATTATTTTACTACTAGTAAAATACCACTAGTATTACTAATTTTTGTTTTACTATACTATAGTAAAATAACAGTAGACTAAAGACCCCGATTTTCTGATCAAGATGTTTAAAACCTTTGTGCGTCCAAAATTAGAGTACGCCACTCAAGTATGGTCCCCATATATGGTAAAAGATGTTCAAACTGTTGAATCAGTTCAAAGATTCTTTACTTCCAGAATTCCTGGATTCAGTGCACTCCCGTACGAAGCTCGATTAGTAGCAACAGGGCTTCAGTACTTGGATATTCGACGGATACAAGCAGATCTTGTATTCGTTTATAAGCTTTTACATGGCCAAATCGATTTACCCTTTGACCAATTTTTCTCTATCTGTCCTGCAAGTTCCACTCGTAGTCATGCATTACAACTTTCGGTTCCGACCGCACGAACCAATGTTAGACAGTACTCATTTGCGTCTGGAGTTGTGCCGATATGGAACAGTCTCCCTAGCAGTGTGATACACTCTCGTTCTGCAACATGCTTTAAAGAGGCAGTCAGTCACCTAAATTTATCACGTTTTACTAACCGATAGGGCTGAGTTATAAAACAGCCTTGAGCTAACTCAGTCCTTCTTCCCTCGTTATTAAGATCTGCTCTGTAGAGTATTTGTGATACTGTATACTGTGCATTGTCTGGGAAGTAAACTTCTTCTTCTTCTTCTTCTTATGACTACCGTCCGTTTGAGTACAATACCAGAGTAGTCAAATTTGACTATATTGTAGTCAAACCGTTTTACTACTATGACCACCGGTTTGACTACTTTGACTTTTTTGAACAGAGCCAAATCGACATTTTCAGGGATTTATCCTGTTTCACTTACCAGGCGTCAGCCTGAAATGGGTGTTATTCCATCAATAAATTGTTCATTTTGAAATAAACACTGGTTGGGCGCTAAAACATCCGGCAAAATTGTTGTTTTCCCTTCAAAATTTTCATTGTAAACTACTGTTGCTAAGTAAATTTATTTGAAATATAATTAAATTATAATTTACTTACCACATGCCCAAGAAAAATATAATTAAATTAAAATTTACTTACCATATCTGACAGAAATTTAATTTAATTATAATTTACTTACCACATTTAATTAAATTAAGTATATTAAGTGTATTTAAAATATGCCTGATTTTGGCGGTTAACACCTTCAGCTTTGCTTCCAACCAAGCACGGATCTCATAACAGTTAGCTACTGTAGAATGAAAGCCAAATGAGGGTGTCACAGGTTAAGTCAACAACAGTCTTGGACAAAGGGAGCTGAAGATGAGGGGTTTACTCGCCTCAGGCTCTGACCTACCGCCCCTCAGGCTACCGCTACCCCTTCAGGATTTTTGGAAGAATCTTATGATAAAATGTGCCTCGGTTAGGTGTGAATGACTAGCTTATTTCAACCTTATCAAACAAAAATAAGCTAAAAAAATTCTTAATTCTAGCGCAAAATCGGACTTTTTTGGTTTACTATCCTCTCAACCCCCTCAGAATCAGCCCTTCATAATTTGAAAATTTATCACCCCTCAGCCGAAAGGATAGCCCATGTCTGTCAACAGTTAATGACAGTTCAAGTCAGAATTAGAACCTAAATCTCAAGAGGCTTTCCACACAGTTTCTGCTTACATCCACAACAGACAATGCCTGTGAGACTGAACATACATGTATGCTATCACTAGCAAAACTGTGAAAAGTACCTAATATCAACTCTTAGGTCGGAGATAAATTGGAGTGGGTAGTTTGTTTTGTGGGAGACTAGAGAAACTAGGGCAAAGACGAAAGGCGGTTGGTGGGCGGAAAATTGCACTGTAA
>JASANB010003574.1:0-26192 GCA_030248155.1 Sabatieria punctata
AAGAGTCATGCACAGTTCTGGCGTGCCTGAAGTTAGAGCGACCAGTAGTAGAGCGTTAGACGTAGAATGTGATGGGCTATCCAACCATATACACGAAATCGATTTCTGAGCTCGCACACCAGAATGGCGGCACTCCAAACTTTCGGACGAAAATGACACAATTTACGACCAGTTTTTCTTACAGATTTTGATCCCTATCGCTGGGTTTGGAGTGCCGCCATGCTGCACGAATAGTTGGCATGGTAAGCATAATCTACGCTGAAAATATGAGCCCAATCGGTTCAGGTACGCTATTCCATGGGTTCAAAATGTCCAAAATCACGTTTTTGGCCGTTAATACCGCAAGGGGTATCGGAGAGCAAAAATACCGCAGTGGTGGTGTTTTCTACTGAAGACCTATCGATTCATCACATAAAAAGTATAGGTCACAAAATTTCATGTTCCGCCCCTATAAGGGTTTTTATATCCGTCTGGTTTTTATAAAAAATGGCTCTTAATTGCTAATGAAAGCTGTTTTAGCAGTATACTGCATAGTCTGTGTGCTGCTGTCAGTAGTTCGCTCAACAGTTGATTCCTAGCCTGCCCTCAGTCCAGGGATAGGACTCCGAGCACCAGATAGATAGCCTGGCTACAGAACTACAGACAGCACGCAGACTACAAAATGTCAGATGAGAGTTAGTGAAAGAGACAGTTGTTGCAACGCGGGCATGGAAAAACAGAAGTAGATTTGCCAGGATTGTCCCGTTTCCACTTTTGGAACTGAACTGCGGGCAATGATTCATAGAAGGAGGCATTCACCGAACTGTGTTGCAGAACGGTTTTGTTGTGAAGCCATTCATGCAAACAGACGGCAGCCATGCCATCAACTGTTGACTTGAACTTGTTCACGAACAGTTCTTTTCGCGACTGCAGCATGTCGAGGTCGTCCACTGAAAAGACACAGGACCAGTGCCGCCATACGCCTCTAGAGATGTTCACGAGCATAAAAATCGCGGCTCGGCTCGGCTCGATTGTGAGCTCTGTCTTGGTCAGCTCGTTTCGGCTCGTTTGTGCGCACCTCCAAGCTCGCTCGAGCTCGGCTCGCGAGCTTTAAATTTGGCGGAAAGCTCGGAAAAATAGAAAAGTAACACAATAAATTTACTACCTAAGGCTTTTCCTCACTAATTAGGCGGTTTTTTCTGTTTGTTAGCTTAAAATAATACAGCAAACATAGAAATTAAACAAATCTTCCCTCCAAAACCACAATATTTTAAAAATTGATTAAATTTTACACATTTTTAAGTTTGTAGCGCGTTCTGGGCTGGGCTCGGCTCGGACCGTGAGCTTTCTAACCTTGATGAGCTCGCTCGAACTGGGCTCGCGAGCCGAGCCGAGCCGAGCCGACCTTTTTCAGGCTCGTGAACATCTCTAGCGGCCGCAAAATCCATTTTGCTTTAAACTAACCTTTCGAAAATTAAGTATGAATTCTCAAATTATAAGCTAAATAAGGGTAAGCTTTTGAAAATTCACATTTTGAAACTGCAAAACGGTATGTATTTTTAATTTCTACTTAATTTAATTTCGTTTCTAAAAAACTTCTGCTTTGTCCATGCCCAGTACATCACTACTCGGACTGAATACCCTTCAATTTCATATCCTGCCAGCTGGGCAATATTTACCCCAAACAATTGATGAAGCACTGATGTTTTCTCTGTGTGCACAGCATTTAGAAAAACATAAAATACAGTATTTACTTTAAGACCAAAACTTCATATTGGAACAGATTCGAATTACTAGAACAGATAGTGTTTAAAGGAAGTTCAGACGAGTTGCTAACAAAAAATCACCCAGAAAACATCAGAAAAACGATCAAAAATGATGTGCTGACCCAAAGCGCGACATTGATTCTAGAAAATTCTGCTCGATCAGCTCCAGTGGTGGTGGTGGCAGTGGTGACTGTGCTCCCTGTACTCTGGACTGTACTGTCACTTGTCTTGACTGTACTGTCACTTGTCTGGACTGTACTGTCACTTGTCTCATTTCTGGTTGTCATGGTGGTGGCAGTGGTGACTGTGCTCCCTGTACTCTGGACTGTACTGTCACTTGTCTTGACTGTACTGTCACTTGTCTTGACTGTACTGTCACTTGTCTGGACTGTACTGTCACTTGTCTCATTTCTGGTTGTCATGGTGGTGGCGGTGATGGTTGTGGGCACAAACGGTTTCAGCCACTCATCATTGCACTTGTTTCCGGTGTTGCAACAGCAAAGTCCTTCCTTGCACTCTCCATTGCCCAACCCTGCCTTCCTGCACCTGCCATCTATGTCACAGTCCTGTCTCCTCAGTCTGCCATCTTGAGTGAAGAGGTTGTAGCAGTAGTGATTCTCATGATTGGTTTCTTTGGTGCATTTGATTACCTGGTAGAAGGTTCCGTTGAGTCCACCATAGCACTCACCGATCTCGGGCTTGTAGTCTTCGTCCATTGCATTGCAGGCATAAGACAAGCAACAACAGGCCACTACGACGTCTTCATTGGGACCGTTGTACTTGCTGCTGCAGTAGTACTCTTTATATTCTGCTCTGTTCTGACTATCCATTGGTACCCACAACTCTCCTCCAACACAAGGTGCATCTCCATAGCAGCCGGCCTTGATCAGTTGGTTGTACTTGTTGTAGAGCTGCACACAACCTCTGCCCCACCCCTGTGTACAGTACTCCCACTTTGCATGGTCGTGAGTGTAGCAATAAGTCACTGGCCACAAGTCCTGCGGACCATTGCAGTTGTCTGTGCTGCAGCAGCAGGTGCTGTGCGGGGGCCTCGTATCTTTGTGTTCGTATTGCCATGTGCAAGCTTGATTTGTGACAAGGTCGCACCAATGTTTCTCGGAAAAGCCTCCAGTCACTTGGCTCCAGTCATCTTCCACGTAAGTCTTGTAACAAAAGCTGTCTACAACTGACTTTGTTTCTGTTATCACATCGAGTCTGATCTCACTGTAGCCATCTTGAGGTACTAGACAACTGTTGAGTCTCGGTTTGGTCAGGTTGTTGCAGTCCTTCTTGGAGGCGTGTCGACAGCAGCACACAGTAAACAGCGGTTTGTCACGATGCGGTATGCACTTGTGTGTCTCGTTGGTCTTTAGTTTAACGTCTGTGCACAAATCTTCCTTGTCACAGCCTCTTCTCTGCAGCCTCAGCCCACGGTTGAAGATTGTGTAGCAGTATTCTTTGGCACAAGGCGTGGTTTGGCCAGTTTGCATGCTTAGACACGTTGCACTGGTGCTGGGTTGAAGCAATGAGAACAACACAAAACACAACAGAAGCATTTCGACGCAGCAACAACGAAAATAACGTAAACGGAATGCAGTGCTGTTCTTTACATGCGCAACAGTGCAAAAGGTCCAACCATACAAATCAGGCGGTCAGATCAGATATACTGTACATACTGCTGTAAGCAAAAACAAAAGGCACAAGACGGCATTAACCACTATCTACGTACAGTACTACACTACACACCACGCAGACATGGGCAAAGGGGGTTCAGAAATTGAAAATTCTACCCCCCCTCAGCCGAAATGCTAGCCCATGTCTGACACCACGTGATGGAAAGCACTTTATAAATTATTAATAAATTGGTTGACTAAAATCGTAATGTGTCCACAACAGATGTATGCCCATTGAGAAGAGTTATTTGGATGATGGCAAGAGGAATGGTTGTTTGAGACAGCTTTTAGTACGGTCATACAAGGGGTGGGGGTGAGGGGGTTTAGCTCACTTTTCTCACGCTCCACGGGTCTGGGCAAACAATGCTTTACACCAAACGGTAGGTAATTGATAGCGCAACATTTTTCTGAAATAAAAAAAACGGGGTTGGGGGGTTCCAGACGAGCTAGGGGGGGCGCAAAGGGGGCGGAAAAAATTTTTTTTCTGAAAACGAAAATTTGACAAAAGTTTCTTAAAGTAGTCTAAAAGCACTCTAAAACCCCCAATTTTTAGGTCCGAATTCCGAGTATGAAGCGAGAAATGCGAGTTTGAAATTTTGGTCCCATAGTTAAGCGGACCGATTTTCGGAAGGATATATCTCAGGACAGGAGCGTCAGATCCACTAATCCTTTGCAGCTGAAAGATAACTCATAGGTATGTATTAGTGTGCCAACTTAGAGCTCTCTAGCTCAAAGTTTCAATTTTGGGGTCTGAATACTGAAACTTGATCGGTTCAGAGACTGACTCTTAAAGTGGCCTGGTTGGGCTTCTGCCGACCAGGGCAAAATTTTTTTAATTTAGCCTTAAAACGCATTTAAAAGGCATTCTGAACATAAAAATAGATAGTTTTGTACAGACCCGCCATTTTTCATTTTGCCGCCACCCCCTTGATGACGCAGGGTGCGCTATGGGACCCGGTCAGTACACAAGACGCATGACAGGGCGTGGTTTGGCAGCAGCTCGAGCGGGCCCTCTATGTTCGTTCGGGCCAATCAAAGAGAGGTGGCGTGATCAAGCAACGCGTGTCTATTGGAGGAAGGGGAGAGCCGATGCGAATGAAGGCTAGTGATTGGCTGGCATTATTGATCACTAACGTCTAGAACTTTCTTCTTTTTACTAACGATCACTTTGGCTGTATTGTGTGTCTTGCGGCTGGTTGTGTGAGTAAAGGCAACCGAAGAAAAGCTGCTCTTCTGCACGACAAGGCACCGGTGCCTCCTGAAAGCGAGCTGCCTCTGTCTTCCTAACCGCCTGTAGTGTGGTTCTGCCGCATCCTGCTCCAATTGCCTTGGTGTGGCTTGGGTAGCGCTCAGGTCGTCTCCTTCTCCGTTCGGCTCACCAATAACACGATTATTGGTTGGTTAATGAGGGTCGTCAACAGCCAACAGTCAACCCGGTTTTTCTTTCTACTTTCTTTAACTGCGCTACAACCTGTTTTTCCTGCTTGTTTTGCTATCGGTCGGTTATTGTTTTATTAACGATACCTACTTTTTCTACAAACCAACGTCATCACCAAAAACAACGCTTTTCGTTCCTCTTCCACCGCGTCATCTGTCCAAGGCCCCATATGGAACCAACGGAAAAGTGTCGGGTTAGGGCAGATTTGGAGGTGTGCCCCGAGATTTGTTTTAAATCGCTGCTTTTATTCTAAGGATGGAGTGCAAGGAAGAAGATTCGTCAGCACCGAGGACGAGAGAAGTGGGTCGAGGATTCCCCATGGGAAGAGGAACAGGCATGCCGCCACCACCAGGACCGGGGCGAGGACGAATGCCGCCGCCGCCTGCAGCTACTATGACCAGACCGGGACGAGCCAGCGTTTCTCATAACGCGCCGGAGACGACGTCTCGCCTGCTACCTTTCCAGCAAATCGCTGAGCAAGGACCTACTCTGTTATACTCCAGTACCAACGGAGGGTTGGCTAGTCGAGCCATGCCCGGTTGGCGCTTGGGGTCCACTGCCATGGAGCCACTTGTTCTTCTCTTTTTCTTCTTTCTATGTGATGTCACCCAACCACCTGATTGGCTCCCGGGAGTGTTTTGACCTCCCACCACCACCTCTTTTATGCAGCATCTGGTGATACTAGCTGTGGAGCGGAGCGATGGTCGACCTGGTATCTAGTCAACAACACCGGTGACCTACCACCTCACCACTCATGGCAGGAGTTGGCGCAGGTAGGAACTATCGGTGTTCGCCCGCCGATCACCAAACTCAATTCTACCGTGGATGCCACAACTGACGCGATGAGCTAAAGCTCTGGCAACCTACCGACCTACCAGCTGATGGATGGTAAGGAAATGCAAGCCGTCGTAGTAACCAGTCAGTCGCTCGTTCTGATGCGTCGACCCCTGGACAACCACAACAACAACTGCAGAGAGAGATGGCCGGTAGAGCCCTTTGGACGGGACGTGGAGAGATGTACGGTCTGGGCTGGCTAGCCTAGCTAAGCTGGAAACCAGAGTCAACGCCGATCTGGCCGGAGGAATTACTACAACCCTCCGGCAACTACTTAAGCGCTGTTCGCAGAACCCATGTTATGGTGTCGCAGCCTAGCGCTAGCTATTCCAGCTGTGCATTGGCCAATTGGTATCCGTTGATTGGCGACCGAGCTTGGGCGGCCAGTGGGCGTCAGCTGTGAGGCGTAAGGAGGAAGATCCCGTGGAGATGTGGAGTTGCCTCTACCACCGGCCCGGTGTTAGCTGCCACATGTAGAAACGCTGACAAGACCGAAGAAACAACGTTGATGAGGGAGGCCGAGACAGAGCGGGCCGGTCTAAGATGTCGCCACTACTTATGTGTCAGCGGGAAGTACGAGGAGACCAGCGGATCGTGTGAAAGACCACCCGACAGTACAACAACCTCTCCATGTCCCTCTGCTAACTCAAGACCGAGCGATGGGTCTACAACCGAAATCTGTGGAGAGGTGTACTCTGGCATCGAGGACGTCACCGACTAAGAAGGGGGCAATGTACAGACCCGCCATTTTTCATTTTGCCGCCACCCCCTTGACGATGTAGGGTGCGCTACAGGACCCGGTCCATACACAAGATGCATGACAGGGCGTGGTTTGGCAGCAGCTCGAGCGGGCTCTCTACATTCGTCTGGGCCAATCAGAGAGAGGTGGCGTGATCAAGCGACGCGTGTCTATTGGAGGAAGGGGAGAGCCGAGGCGAACGAAGGCTAGTGATTGGGTGACATTATTGATCACTAACGTCTAGAACTTTCTTCTTTTTACTAACGATCACTTTGGCTGTATTGTGTGTCTTGCGGCTGGTTGTGTGAGTAAAGGCAACCGAAGAAAAGCTGCTCTTCTGCATGACAAGGCACCGGTGCCTCCTGATAGTGAGCTGACTCTGTCTTCCTAACCGCCTGTAGTGTGGTTCTGCCGCGTCCTGCTCCAATTGCCTCGGGTCGTCTCCTTCTCCGTTTGGCTCACCAATAACACGATTATTGGTCGGTTAATGAGCGTCGTCAACAGCCAACAGTCAACCCGGTTTTTCTTTCTACTTTCTTTAACTGCGCTACAACCTGTTTTTCCTGCTTGTTTTGCTATCGGTCGGTTATTGTTTTATTAACGATACCTACTTTTTCTACAAACCAACGTCATCACCAAAAACAACGCTTTTCGTTCCTCTTCCACCGCGTCATCTGTCCAAGGCCCCATATGGAACCAACGGAAAAGTGTCGGGTTAGGGCAGTTTTAGTACACAATTCATTAGTTATATTATTTTCGACATACGTTCTCTTCCTACCTCCACCGCAAAGGAGGGTGTTACCCACCCTTCAGGAACCCTTGTTTCCCTTCAGGAATTCTTGGTAGAGTTTTGTATAGAAAATGAGGATATAAAGTAAGCCTAGAATAGGTGTTAACTGTATCATACATATGTACACATGTAATCAAGCTACCAAATGTAAGCACTGTAAACTAATCAGGATATCCCCCAGGCGCACTAAAGTTTTCATCGTGATTGAAAGTTGCACTGCGCCACTTTTCAGATTAGCTGGACTGAATCCGACGCCGACGATACGGAATGGCCGATTGAGTTGCTGGTGGTTGAATTGCAGTTTTGGCCGGGCTGTTAGTAACTAGCCAGGCAGGAAGACGTTGAATGGCCGGGCTGTTAAGAAGTACAGCCAGGCAGACGAGCGTAGAATAGCCGGGCTGTTAATCACAACCAGGCATTGAAGGTGAGTGAGTTGTAGGAGGTACCGGGCTGTTAGCACGGTAGTTGAAAGAATAACGAATTAATTATAGACAAGCCGGATTACAAGTCACGGCAAGAAAAGAGAAAGAGGATCAGCGGCGTCCACTGTGGGAAGTCACCGACTGATGAACTAATGCTACGCCAGGGAATGCGCCGGAAGAACGTCGGCGGCTTATGAGCGAGCGATAATTAATGATTGGAGCGAGCGAATAATGATAATAAAGAACAGTCTCACGTACTGCCTGACAGCAGGTAGAATAGCGGAACCAGGACTATGACAATGTCTACTGGAATTAATCCACTTTTATCTACACGAATGGCGAAGTACAGAAAGAGACAGTCTTATCCGGCGATCGCTGCTCAACAATACACAGGAGCGTCTCAATTTCAAATTACTGACGGCCGCCATACAACCGCCTAATTGGAATGGCTCAACAGTGGTCCTAACACGACAACGTAATTAGCGATAGAGAAAACAATAAACAGGCGCTGAAACATAGCACGTGTACACAGTACACAGACAACGAAAGAAAATGTACGTATTGTAGTCAGTCTGAGACAGCAGCTTCTGTGCATTGCCCCCTCCTCAGCTGTGAGCTCCCGCGATCACAGTAAAAGAGTCCCGAGTGACCAAATGATACGCCGGGTCCAGAGTTGACTTTCTTGGACAGGTAAGCTGGGGGCAGGGAAGAGGTGGGGTGTTGCCGACTCCACGCCAGTAGATGCGGTGACTTGAGGGCAGCCGGGCTGTTTTAAACGGCCAGGCCTTGTCTCCGGGCTTGTAGATAAAGCTGGTCTGCACCGCGGCTGTAACTGACAGACAAAACAGCAATACACATGTACACAGTACACAAATAGAGAAATAACACGACAGGAATAACATAAGTACGGCCGACATAGAATGACGAAATACAAGGCAGCAATCGTGGGCATCTGAGAGTCATCCCTGGCCGCTGGGAGTAGAGCACTGGCGGCAGGCGTTGATTTGCGCTGTCAGGTCCTGGGACATGTCTGGCCAGTAGTAAGACTGGCACATACGTCTGTAGGTCTTGTTGTAGCCAAAGTGACTGGATGTGGCCGAGCCATGGTGGTCGTAGAGCAGTCGGGGGCGCAGTGCGGTGGGAACGTACAGACGCAGCCGCTCCAGATCTGCTGGGTTAGCGGCGTCCGATGGTACGTACCACAACGAATTTCCGAAAACGACATACTTCTGGTGGTCGGTCTGCACCCAGTGCGCTAGCTTGGCGTTGACAGGTAACTCTTGTTTCAGTTTAAAGTTGATCATGGCCACGCACTGCTCATCAACAACCTGGTGTTTTTTAGCCAGGTTGGAAAAACTAGACACCATTTCGCTGTTGCTGCTGGTAGTGGTAGTGTTTGGTCCGGAAGCTTTCATCTCACATACCGGGTAGTTACTACTCGGCCAGGAACGGTGAGCTCGATCCGGTGAGCACTCGAAAGCAGGTGTTGACTAGGGCCCGACCGGATACAAATTTCTACCGGATCCGGATCCGGATCCGGATATGCCCATATCCGGCCGGATCCGGATCCGGATATGCCGGATATCATTGATCAACTTAAAAATTTTTTAGAATGCAATAAACCACTTATATTACATTTCTTTGTTCAACAGTTGATTTAAAACAACATCTAATAATTGTAGTTCAAACTATGGTTGGACGATATCGGGTTTTTGCGTTGCATGTGATATTGCATCTTATGCATGCAAAAATGAGATATGTACATATTTTTTTGCATATTTGCACATTTTATCACCGCGGCTAGAAATTGATAACTGGACGCTTTCCAAGCATTTTTGAGTTTGGTCGGAATGTCTATGCAATCTTTAGCATTTATTAGGAATACCTATTTTACAGATACAGACCTCATCTGGAAAAAAACAGAAGGGGAAACACAGTTTGGCATGAAAGTTCAGCTTATTTCGTAATTTTTAGATAAAAATGGTTGACATCACAGACTTTTGGATAAACTATTGTTTGCATGTTCAGATTTGTTCTCTCTAATGTGGTATACTTAGCCGACCTTTTGGTAGATCTGTCCTAGTTTTACAAACTAAAATATTATGAATTTGAAAAATCTCAGTTGAGATTTCCATTCTTTGCGAGTTGAGTTTAGAGTCTCAAGCCATTCATTTCCATTCTGCAACTGAAAAGAGACGCTTTGATCTCTGTAAAGTACAGTACAGATTTACAGTATAAACTTGCCTCAATAATAGTTCGTTTTTTATTTTCGATTTTTTATTTTTAGTTAAATGAAAAATTAGCAAAAACAAGGCGACTATCCTAAACATAGAAATCCAGTCTGCTTGGCTGTTTTGTGATGTTCATTGTATCACATTAGTATTATTATTTTTGTTGAGTTTGTTTTGGTCAAGTCCTAGCCTGCTCACCTTCTGTAGCTTGGAGTTATCCCCTTCCGAAATGAACTGACCCGAATTTTCAGATGTCAATTTTTAACGTAAATATTTCAAGAACCCTTCATCGGATCTTTGCCAAATTTTGCAAGTTAACAAATCTTTATATGGACTTAAGAACCTGAGGAGCTCAGCTTTTTCACAAAACCGGTTAAAATCTGGTGGATTTTTACTTTCAGTCAAGGTGAAAAATTAGCATTGTCAAAAATGAGGGTGTTATCCTTTGCACAGAAATCAGGCTTATACGAACTACTGGGGTCCTGGATTACAATCGCCTCAAGAAATTTCTAACAAGCATTCGGTCGAATGCAATATTTATGTTCAAAATACGTAAAAAATCACGTTTTCTCATCTGTGACTGATATCCGGCATATCCGGCAGGTAATATCCGGATCCGGTACCGGATCCGGATATGGTCATATCCGGCCGGATCCGGATCCGGATCCGGATATCCGGTCGGGCCCTAGTGTTGACTGTGGCGGTTTGAAAATGTAAGCCGCCAATGAATCTGTAGTCTGCTGTTTAATTTGGCTCACCACAGTAGTAGCAGAATCGAGTGACAAGGTCGCAGACAGGTTAGCCTCTGGCGTGTCCTGATAGTCGCAGACGATGTGATTGACACTGACCAACCCATTGACCACATCTGTTGCCAAATGATCGTCCATCACGCGGCTAGCCCAGTCATCAAAGTCGTCCTCCATTGTGGCTGTAATCGGCTCATCATGAACGATCGAACATGTGCGTACCTGGTCATAGAATCGTTTCGCACGCCAATAATCGGATCTACTCCTGGCTTTGTCTCTCCTGGGTTCATGATTCTTAACCCATTCGCGCCAGTTCTCTGCCGTCCCATATTGGAAACCAGCGGGCCAGCGAAGCACGCCACCTTTAGTGTATTCGATGGAGGTGGGCGTGTTAATTGGTTTGAACTGAGTCACTGAGCACTCGACTCCATCAGCGCGGTCATTGTACTCCTGGACACGTTCTTGTTGTTCCGTGCTGTCATATCTTCCATTACGTTCAGAACAATTCAGCCGGCTGTAAAAACCGGGCTGTTGCTCGGCTGGTTGAAACTGCCGACCTCTGTCAATGTTCAAGGCTCTCTCCAGTTTGGCTAGCAGATTTCGGGCAAGGTAAAAGTCATTGCCCGATCGATAGATGACGTCATGTTCTTCTGCCTTTGCTCGGAGCTCAGGCCGCAGACCGTGAATGAGAGTTAGAACCAAGAACTCCTCATTCTGCGGGTTAAACCGACCACAATAAGCCAACTGACCTTGTTTTTCCAATGCATCACAAAACTCGACCACAGAACGGTTCTCCTGCTTCATTGTCAACAGTTGGTATTTCTGAGCTGACACGTCGATTAGGGCATTGCATTTTCCCATGATGTGCTCCTTCATTGCTTCAAAATTGACTTGGCACAGAGCAGGGGCCGACTGCAGCATAACAAAACCATTCGGAATGGCGCTGCGAAGAAGAATGAGCTTTTCCTCATCGGTGTTGACATGGGGGGCGTGCAAAAATTACGTAATGGTATTTTTGCCCATTTTCGGACCCCCCCTCCCCCCCGGATAATCCCCCGTAATAATTTTCTGACCCCCCCTCCCCTAATTACGTAATAATTTGGCTACCCCCCCGCGAAATTTCAATTTTTTGAAGCGATAGAGCCCAAATTTTTGAGTTCAATTCCATGTAAAATGACGTTTTTGATAAAATAACATCTATATACAGTAACAATTGATAATTTTCTTCGTTTTCTTTATTGATGAGCTACAACTACATACATGTATGCATAGTCTTAGTTTTACATAGAAGCCATCATTGGGTGGCTTTTTGTTAAAGTTGAAACCAAAGTGTTTTATCATTGATTTTAGGGCTGCGCTGCCATGTCACTTGACTGATGATCGATGGTCATAAAACAGAGTTCGTGCGGGACCCGAAAAGTCAGGGAGTCATGCAAAGTCAGGGAATTTTAAAAATTTCAGGGAAAATTCAGGGAATTTGGTGTCCGGTCAGGGAAAAAATTGATAGCAATAGAATCATCTCTCGCCACCCTTTTGAAAATGGGACATTTGACTTTCCACAGCTACTACAACTGTAAATTTTACCCTCAGAATACCGTTTAAAAATGCGTTTTTCAGAGCCAATTTTTAAAAACTTCTCACCCTTGTTAGAATGTTCTCACTCTGATTGGACAGGGAAATTTGACTTTGGTCAGGAAATTTTGCTCTGAAAAAGCCGCATGAACCCTGTAAAAGATCGAGTCGATAAGTGCTATACCCTTATAAACTCTTATAACACAGATGTCAAAAGTCACTGTTGCCATTTAGCATTTGAAAAATTGGAAAGCCTTGACTTTAAACGTAGCTATTTCTAATCTAAGCGTCCATTAAGTGAATTGAGAAAATGTAAGCCCAATGGCTTCAAATCGAGACTACATGTACTGTAGTGTACGTAAAAACAATTAAAATTTGACCACTTAGTGATTTCTGCACTTTAAAAAAATTCGTAATGAAGTCGTCAACCCCCCCTCCCCCCACCGTAATGATTAGTAATCTTTTGGCGAACCCCCCCTCCCCCCTCATGCCATTACGTAATTTTTGCACGCCCCCATGGCAGGTAGCGAAAAAGTCGTCCAACTTTAGGAAAAACTCGTACACGTTGTCCAATTTGATATCGAATTTCGGCATCTGCACATGACACAAGTAAGCCGGGTCCTTTCTTTGCACCTCATTGTGTTGTTGAAGCGACTGAATTGCCTGACCCATGAACTGCATCGTCTGCGTCATTTGACTGCCCATATGTACCAATAGGTCGCGGTAGGATTGTGTGTCAGTCTCGTTGGTCACAGGCATCTGCCGACTGGTGGTTGTAGCACTGGTCTGTACCAGTGGCTCATTAGCGGTCGGCGCTGGTGGGGAAAACAACTGATCGACTGACACGGCTGGTGGACTGGTTTTCGAAACCGGGTCAGTTAAATGGTTGGTTTTGTCCGCCGAAGAACTGTACACAGACTGCTTGGCTTTGGCTTCATACAGACCAATTTCCAACTTGACACGCTCTTGTAGGTCATGAAGAGTCTCTGCAGGGTGGATAGTGCCGGGCTGAATAATGGAATCTATTCTAGCCAGACATCGGTCACGTAGGTCTTGCAGTCCGGCAGCACTCAGTCGAACTGGTAAGTTGGCCACGTACTCTTTTGCCTGCCGGGCCATTTGATTCAATTGCTCTGAATGAACAGACAATTGTTGCGTCTGGTCGGCCGCTATTTGCATCACTGACCGTACCACCGAGACATCATCCACGTTTGCCGTTCCGCGGGGCAAAATCTTGACCATGCCAGGCAAGGAGCCGTTGAAGATGGCACTTGGTACCGACTTTTGACTGTCTGGCTGTTGGGGCTGCTCCACTAACCGGGCTGTTTTAGCAGCCAGGTTCTGCACCGTTTGTTCTGATTGGTCCACTTCTGGATCCCCAGGGACCTTCGGTCTAGCTGCTTGCAACCGTCGGTACTGTTCTTTCAATACCGTCAATTCGCCATACAATTCTTCGGTCCAATCAGTCACCACTGACAGCGTAGCATGCCACTGGGGTACAGTACGCGTTCGTTCTACCAATGCGTCGGCTCGCTCTTGTCTGGTAGAGACAGGGACTGATTTTGGTTCAGGTCGTGGTGGTAATGCAAGCTCCAACCGCTGTGCTCCCTCACACTGGACATCGTAGTTCAGACCGGCCTGTTTATCTACATGACCGAGCAAATGCCTGACTTGATCAACCAGGTCTCTCCATTGTTCTTTCAGCTTTGCCAACAACTGTTCTTTTTCGGCGGCCTGTTGTTTCTCTCTGGCCGCAGCATTGGCATCAACCTCTTTTTGTGGCACTGAGCGGCTGTAAACTTGGCGGTGCTTTTTAGGCCGCACCACCTGGAAACCATTCTGCGTCAGTTGGTCGTCATTGTCGGGGAGGTTGCTGTCGAGTGGAATTTCAGTTCCCGGTTCAGTCGAGCTGGCCGGTTTGTTTACCGACAAGGCACCCAGAATCTGTGCCAACTGATTTGTTAATTCCTCTTTCAGACCTTTCTGATCAGCTGACATTTGTTCTCCAACGTTGGTAATTTGTTGTTGCACACCGGTCTCGACTCTAGCCAGTTTAGTAGTGAACGCGTCGCTAAAACTGGTCAGTCGTTGACTCATGTCCTGTCTTAACTGGTCGGTTGCGAGTCAAATTTCTCAGCCCAGCTCTTCTCGGACTTGCAGTCTGACCTGTTGTTGGATGACCGACGTCAAATTTTTGTTCCCTAGTTGCACTGTGAATCAGCGTGGTTTCTTGGTTCGCCGTAGAACAGCCTGTCGTGAGTTGCCGACAGGTCTCATGACGTCATGGCGCTGTTGCGCCGCGTAGTGGACGGAACTGCCGGCCAGTTCTTACTCTCTCCTTAGGTTGCACCTGAGCCTTATTCGTGTGAGGGCGTCCAGAAACCAAGTGGTCCGTCAGGTGAGTGGTCGTAGACCAGAAGTGCCGATTTTGAAGCTTTTGCCGCCGTGCCTGCGGAACTGGTGCGGCGGTTGACCGCGTTTCGCTGAGGTTGGTGACGACAGAGATTCCCGGTTCGGCGTCTCTCTTTGGACAGTGGTACACCTTCTGGTTACCGTTGTTCTTGCGATTCGCTCTGGTTCGGAACCCATCCTGCGCCCCGATTAGTGGACGAATCGACGCGACGATCGGAATGGCGATTGAGTGCGGTGGTTGATGCGTGGCGGGGAGTAACAGCAGGCAGGAAGACGTGAATGGCCGGGTGTAAGAAGTCAGCAGGCAGACGAGGTGAATAGCGGGCTGTTAATCCAACCAGGCATTGAAGGTGAGTGAGTTGTAGGAGGTCCGGGCTGTTAGCACGGTAGTTGAAAGAATAACGAATTAATATAGACAAGCCGGATTACAAGTCACGGCAAGAAAAGAGAAAGAGGATAGCGGCGCCACTGTGGGAAGTCCCGACTGATGAACTAATGCTACGCCAGGGAATGCGCCGGAAGAACGTCGGCGGCTTATGAGCGAGCGATAATTAATGATTGGAGCGAGCGAATAATGATAATAAAGAACAGTCTCACGTACTGCCTGACAGCAGGTAGAATAGCGGAACCAGGACTATGACAATGTCTACTGGAATTAATCCACTTTTATCTACACGAATGGCGAAGCACAGAAAGAGACAGTCTTATCCGGCGATCGCTGCTCAACAATACACAGGAGCGTCTCAATTTCAAATTACTGACGGCCGCCATACAACCGCCTAATTGGAATGGCTCAACAGTGGTCCTAACACGACAACGTAGTTAGCGATAGAGAAAACAATAAACAGGCGCTGAAACATAGCACGTGTACACAGTACACAGACAACGAAAGAAAATGTACGTATTGTAGTCAGTCTGAGACAGCAGCTTCTGTGCAAAGTCGACATTAAGTGTTCTCCTGAGTGAAGTGTTGGGCCCAAGTAGTCGATTAGCTTTGGAACCTGAGCATCCTGCATGATGTAGTCGACGAATGGTTTGCTGACTGTCGTTTGCACGGAGCCTTTGTAGATAGTGAAATTGGTGTCACCTTGTCTGTTTTTTTGCCTCGTTCTTTTTGGCACTAGCTCTCGACCTGTGGCATTTTAGAATCCGCTCAACAATCGCCCAGTGAGGGTATGTTGAGCAGCCCCGGAGGCGGTAACGTTCGACCCATAGTGGAGTTTCGACAATAAGTCACCTAAAGTACACTAGTGTCAAAAGTCACCTAAAATAAAATAGTATCAAAAGTCAGCCAAACTACGTACACTAGCAGTCAGGAAGGACCGTAAATTGTTTGACAGTTTCCCACAGCCGGGCGTCGATAAAGAAGCAGCTAAAGTAAAACAGGTCGATTAGTCATCTAAAGTTAAACAGAAGCAATAAGTCACACCTGTAGTAAACTAGGCGGGCTTCGCGGCAGTTCCCACGGCTGGGCGTCGAATTCGGTTACGAAGAAATCGGCGGGCGCCGACAAAAAGGCAGCTGAAGTAAAACAGATGCATTAGTCATCTAAAGTAAACTAGTAGCCAAAAGTCAGCCAAAGTAAAATAGTTTACAGACAGTTCTTGTAAACTAGTATACCAACAGGGAAGAGTATAGCCAAACTTTGAAAAGATCCCTAAACCGCGACAGTGCCGAATAACGATCAAGGTCGGCCGTAGGGCCATTGAAAATCGGGAAAAAATTTTCCAATTTTCGGCAAAACAGGAAACGGATTATTCGGCAAAATGTTTAACTGCAACTAAAACGAAGAATTGCAGAAAAAACAAATATTTTTGCTTGAATGTAGTGCATTGCAGGTTCATTTTCACTGAATCAATGCTATACATCAACGATTTGGTGCAATTATACCAAGGAAGTTCCAAAAACAGCACTTGTTCTGACCAATAGCGATTCGCTAGGCCGAAGTAGCATCCCAAGAATAGGGCGATTCGCTTGTGCAAATGAATGAAACTGACGATTTTGCTTCAGATTGCCCATATGTTCGGGATCTGGGGTTTTTTTACTCCTAACCTAAAATTTACAGTCCATTGTAATTTCATGACTAGAAGGGCCCGCGTTAGGGCCAATCTTATTCTATCGTGCATTGAACTAAAGGACCCTGATGTTCTCGTTATAATGTTCAAAATTAACGTACATCCTAGTTTAGAATACGGTACTCAAGTTTGGTCCCCTCATTTGGCAAGAGATATTGCAGA
Source organism: Sabatieria punctata (assembly GCA_030248155.1). Classification (NCBI taxonomy): domain Eukaryota; kingdom Metazoa; phylum Nematoda; class Chromadorea; order Araeolaimida; family Comesomatidae; genus Sabatieria; species Sabatieria punctata. The sequence continues at coordinate 16,840 of JASANB010003574.1, forward strand.
AAATTGATACTGTGCAACGTTTCTTTACTTCTAAATACCTGAATCCCTGAGCTTGGTTCTCTCCCTTATGAAATTGGTCTAGTAGCTACGGGCTTACAGTATTTAGACATCAGGAAAATACAAGCCGATCTTGTATTTGTCTATAAACTGCTTCACCGCATAATAGACATGTGACACGAACAGCTTTTCTCTATAGCACCCCAAACTGTAACTCGTAACCACTCCCTACAACTATCTGTTCAACCAGCACGGTCCAATATGAGAGATTTTTGCTTGCAGATTAAATTTATTTTTAGTTCCAAGGGTTGTATAGTATGTGTTTATACGTATGCACTTACAATCTTCGTACTGTCCCGAGATGAAACAATTTACCTGATAATGTGATCCATTCCGGATCCGTTAAAATCTTGAAAGAGGCAGTCAATCGCTTATATCTTTTGTCTTTTACGAATAGATAGGCTTGCGATTAAAACAGCTATTATGGCTAACTCAATGCCTTTCCATGACTTATCGCAATTATTGTTACTTTGTACTTCTATTACTGTACACGTGTGTGTCTGGTCTGGAAGTAAACTGACTTGCCCTTAAAATTGTTACCACCCAAAATTTTTTTCTGTCTGAAATATGAAGGAAAATCGTCAATTTAACCCAATAACCTTCCACACAGAATGCGATTGTACTTCATCGATGAAGAGCAGTGCGCTGATACACTAATCCAGATTATTATTAGGGTTGCCTGTGGAACGTTTCCCAGATCGATCTAAGCAAACGTGCCACTCCAAATTGGGCGCCCCGCTGAGGCACGTACTTGTCAAGGGCGCGTAATTGTGCGAAGGGACTTGCACAACTATCTGCCAAAGTACATAAATTTAAAAAATGAGCGAATACGTATGTACAGTAATAGACAAGTCTTCATATTAATTTTTCACCTTGGTTACTTGCTTTCAGTCAAGCCATTCGTTCTCAAACAGCTGAAAGCTAGAAGGCTGGACTGTGAAAGAAGGGTGATACGCACGCAAGTACGCTCGACATGCAAAGTTGTTGCGAAACGGTTGCAAGCACTGATGGTAGGACTTCAGGCCCGCCGTCACATACTATGCAATGCACAGCTGTAAGTAATTATTTTCTAAAATAAAGTAATGCAGTGACAATAAGAAAGTCCATAACTTTATAGGACCTTGGAAGCAGCAGCAATTTAGTTTTTTGGCACAATATTTGAACAGTTCAATATTTTCAGACCAATCTTGCCTAAGCAGAATGACTTAATCGCGCGTAACGGCATAAAAAACTATTATTAGCAATAAAGTACTGGAGGCATGGAAAAAGCACAACACCAAAGCAAATCACTAAATTCCATATATTGAGTGAGTTAACGCAAGGAATTTGACAATGGAATCATCACAGCTACAGCAACGATAATTGCATATTTCAATTGCACCATTTCATACCGAAATCACACTATAATGCAAAACCGGTGTCATGACAAATACTAAAATCAATCAACCAGAGAGCCAGGCACTATATTATTTTAACGTCATATAGATGGCGCAGCGCAACATTACCAATAGGCTAAATTGTCTGCATATACTTCAGCTGTAGACTAGATTAGAATCGAAGCAAGAACCGAGAACAGCTTAAACAAGGTGTCCTAAGCCATCCACAAATCTGGTTTAAAAAAGCCAAAATGGCATAAGTCAAATTCAGTCCAAATAGACCGGAGAAACTGAAGGGTGGGTGGCATAGTGAAAGGAGAACACGAAAGTTCTATGGAATAAGCAATTAAAATTTCCAATTCTCAATTAAAAAGATGGCCAAAATGTGAGAGGGGAGACAATGATTGGCTAGCATTTCGGGTATAATTTTTGAATTTATGAACGGGCCGATACAAGATTGCCTTTTGTTATATGAAACGTCTGCAAATATTTCGTGGCTACAGTACTAATTTGGTGGAAGACTGACTGAGCGATGCACCACAACACCACGACGGTTGCAGTGTCTGACTGCTGAATGTCATACATACATGTAACAGGGGGTCTGGGGGGGTCTGCCCCCACCCGACTTAGGCCAGACCCCCCCGGACGGCCCCCCCCGAGGCGATTTCACCGACCCCCCCTCCGATTTTTCTGGCAAGTAAATTTTCGAGCAAATTTTTGCAATTTTTTACAATTTCACACACAAAAATTGCCAAAATCGCCTGCAAAACAGCACTTTTTAGCTGTATTTCAGCCCAAATTACCGATTTTTGGCGATTTTTAGCCCAAAATTGCGATATTTTTCGATTTTTGAGCGTTTTTTAGTGCCCACCCTCCTCCCCCAAAATTTTGGCTCAGACCCCCCCGGCCGGCGCCAGACCCCCCCCACCCCCCTCCCCCCATCGGCGGATGACCTGTTACATGTATGATGTCATAAATAGTAAATAGCTAAACAGTCATTGTATAAAAGCAAAGTTACTCCAACGGCTCAACATAATTGGCAGGGAAAAGACCAACTGTTCCGTCCGGAGCCTGGCCTCGCCACCAACCAGGGTCGAGCTGCTCCACAAAACAGATAACCTCACCAGGGTCAAAACTGATTTCTGTGTCGTCGGCTAAAATAAACTTGCGTATAATTTTAATGATATTTTTGAGAAAGCGTTGCTACCAGCTTGATAGTCCCAAAGCGCCATCACTTGAAGTCCTTTACCGGGAGTTGGTTTCGGCTTCTGAATGTCATACGACGTCTCTTCATTAATGTAAATCTGCTCTTCAGGAACAACCTTCGTTGCCGGCGGCGGCTCATTCCGGTTCTGGTCGTACGTAGGAGCTGGTTGTTCTAGAACAACTAAGCAATTACATCTCTTAATAACAGTGCATACTTCAATTCTAGGCTCACCACCGACCGCCCAGCCTCGGCTTCAAGCTTAGCAAATCAAATTTTATAAAGGCAGTTTGCCGGATATAAGAATTGTTCTGTTGGGGAAACTAAAATCTAAACAGCTGAGAATCGTCAGAATCGTCATCCGCTGATGGGAGGTTGTGGCGTCTGGCGCCGGCAGGGTTTTCATCCCAAATTCAAAGGCAGTTGGGGTTGGGTACATAGGCCAGACCCCTCAGATGAGAACACCCGACTCGATTTTCTGGCAAGTAATTTTTTGATAAAATTCTTGCGATTTTTTGCAATTTCAGATACAAAAACTGTCAAAATCGCTTGTAAAACAGCACTTTCAGTCAGTCTGTATTTCAGCCCGAATTAGCGATTTTTTTACGATTTTTTAGCCGAAAAATTGCGAGTTTTTTCGATTTTTTGCGTTTTTAGTGCCCAACCCACCCTCCCAAAAATTTGGGCTCAGACCCCCCCGGCCGGCGCCACACCCCCAACCCCCTCCCCCTTCGGTGGATGACCTGTTACATGTATAGGTATTAAGGTTTAGGTATCGGGTTCCTCAGGCATTGTTCGCACTCTAAACTCTACCGTTTATTGAAGAAAAAAGCGCAGTACCCCATTCAGTGGCATCTTCCTGTTCCTCTTCAGAACTCTGACGTCGCTGCGCCACGGCGTTTCCAAACACGGCCGATCGTTTCGGTTCTTCGGTCGTGCGCGGCTGAGGAGGCTGTGGTTCATAGTAGGTGGGCTCAGGTGCTGGCGTCACTCCATTCGTCTGCAGTGGCGACTTGGGCAGATGGGGCGGTGACCGCGACACAGCTGTCGGTTCGTTTTGCTTCTGCTCGAACTGGGAGCGCAACTGCGAGGCTCGTGTGGGACTGGCTGCACCCACCGATTCCTACAACCATCTGATCGCAGTCAACAAAATGCCCAACCAAACTGAGTACACAGTGAAAGTGAACACGCACTAACGCTTCAGGGTGGCCGTCCGAGTGTCGACTATTCGGGTTACTTGCTCGGGAAGTCACGAACAATGGCAAACGATTTTCAGGTGCAGAGCTTACCGGGTAAAGCCAGAGAAATCAATTGGTGCGCAACTACGCACCCTTGGTCCAGGCAACAACGCACGGAACCCCAAATTTTTGTCGACACTACTACGTTATCAGCAGCACTTGATTAGCCAGCAATAAACGCACCCGGTGGGATGGCGCAGAAACGGGATGAGGAGGCACCTGCTGCGCGTGTTGGGCTTTGTACTGAGCCGTGACTCTTTCCTGTTCTTCGTGCAGTCTGTCTGCTAGGTGTCGCTTTTCTTGTTCCACCTCTTTCACTTGACTGGCTAGTCGCTTTTGTTCTGTTTTCTGTCTGTCTCGCTCTTCCTGCTGAAACAGCACATGCAATTCATGCAAATAGAAATAAGCAGACAGCACCTCAACTTTCTCCCAAAATTCGTCTCGTTTCGTTCCTCCAAGCTCCGTTGATGGCACAGTGCGTTTGTAAACCGAACCCTAAAACTGATCCGCTCGGAAAAGATAAAAGCAAGAGCTCCAAGCATACCAAAGTTTGAAGTTTGCGCCTAGTGTGAACCGAACTAGCTATGCCGTAACCGTTTGCTAAACTTTGCCCGTTCACAAACCGAATTAACCAGTTGGAAATCACCCCTTAGGCAAACACGAACCTTGTTGTTCGTCTACACTTTAAATATATTTATTTGCATTGCCTGAGACCCCAGCACGATGAACATACATGGTGGTTTTGAAAGGCTTAAAGAACACATGGACCCAAAAATTAGTCGGCGTTCAAAATCCGGAAATTTTGGGAATCCAAACTGCCAGACCACCTCAGCTCAGTACGCTAATGACATGCAATGAAAAACAGAAAATGAGGCCTAATATCAGTTGATTTTCTGGTTTAAAAGTTAAAAAAGACCGGAAAAGGATTTGTGGATTTGGCGCTCCAGCCCTGAGATATCCTCCTGAAAATCGGTCTGCCTTAACTATGACCAAAAATTTCGAATTCGAATTTGTTTCTTATTGCTAAGAGTTGGGGTTTATAAATTGGGGGCTTTTAGAGTAGATTAAGAATTTTTGGTCCAAAATTGTTTTTAAGTAAAAAATTTTTCGACACCTTTTGGTCTCCCCTAGCTCGGCTACAACCCCTACCCTTACCCCATTTTTATTAAAAAATCCTCCCCTCGCCGGCCATACCCCGTCGGCCGGCCCTCCAAGAGGGAGACAATTTTCGCTTATTTAGGTAAAATAGGCGGTTTTCGGACTTTTACTTTTTCCGGGACCCCTCCCGAGATCTCCAGACCCCCTCCGGATTTTTCCGGCTCTTATCTGTCAGCTCCCCTCGGACAATGCCTGCTCACTGCTAACTCTCAAGCTTAGAAAGCATGTTGGCCAGGTTTGACAAGAAAAACAATTGCATATGCAATAAGGTTGGACGGATAGCAGACAGGTATTAAAGCGCAGTGTGGTCAGCCAAAGGACAGAAAGCGAGCACGTACCACAGGTCCGCTGGGCTCATACAAGGTGGACTGTGAGCTCGTGCTGAGGGTGGCCGTCACCTTATTTACATGTGACATAATTGCATCTGGTTCCACATCGTCCTCATTCCGCGCGTGAACAGTCAGATGAACGCCCTGCAAACTGACGCAGGTATAGGTGCATTACTCCTCAGCGCCTACACAACCACCTTTAGAAAGCGAGACACTTCAGTTATATGGCTGGCACAAGTTCCAAGTCGCATTGTAGGAACGGTGTCACCTTGCTGCAAACAAAGCCAACTAATATAAAACTGGTCTTTCTGAACAATAACGACGTCCATTTTAAATAGTATATTACATCGCTCGGCTTAACTTTACCAATTTGCACTGTTAGCTTAGTCGATTTTTCCCCGCGTAAGCCCCAGAAAAACAACCAGTAATTTATCTATGATAATGCAATAAGAAGATGTGGAATCAAGTCAATTGCCGATACCGTTAAGACGCACAAACAAAAGTACCGTCTATGATGTCGTTATTGCCCTGTTCTCTAATGCTGTTACCCAATGCACTAAAATAATCTTTGGTTGCTTTGTAGCTGAGCATTCTAGACTGGCAACACCATACATGATCTTTGACGCATTGAAACAGGAAGCCATTTCCTCTATGCCATCCTCTAGAAAAAGCTGGCAGTGCGATGGCTGAATATCACAAAACATCCTTACCGCCGCTGTCGTACACTTTAATCACGTTAGTGTTGCCTTCGTAACAGTACACCACCCTGAAATTTAGGATCGTAACAAACCGCACAGCTGTGTGTAACGTAAATTACTACTGCATAAAAGCAACGCATAGCTAATTAGCTTTTCGCCATACATTTGCTGCAGAATTTCATCAATTAGCCCAGTTACTTACGTACCAGTTAGTGCTCTCATTGGGATCCAAAACTTTCTCGAACGCGCCAAGAATATGAGCTTTGTTTTGATTCAAATTCACAGACATTTTGAAGTTTCGAATCACACGACACTACAGCTAAAAGCACATCGATTAGCCGTATCAAGAACGTTATCAATAATGTTCTTGGTGCTATTGCCATAAACGCATAGACTTTTTCCAGCCTTGACACCACACACACACCGTTCTTCTTACCTAAGCATCAGATTACAGGACACTACTACCCGCGCTCGCTGCCTTTTTAACTTTAAAAGATTCAACCATATTACAGACATGGGCAAGGGGACTGGACTGCCTGTAAAACTAAGTGGTGATGTATGAACCAAGTATACGTGCAGTCTATACCCTATACCAGGAAATTGTTCAGTGATCAAAGTACAGCATAGACTACTTGGAGTGGAAACATTTCCTGAACATCAAACATACATGTAACAGGTCCCGTTCGGCGTGGGGGAAGGAAGGGGTTTTCCGTCAGGTGGGGGGGTCGAGTGGGGGTTCGCCCTAGGGATGCAACCGAATACAAAAGCACCGAATATCGAAGCGGATTTTCGGAACCGAATAATACCGATTTATACCGAATAATACCGAATACTGATGAATCGCAGCGCGATTGCAAAAATATACTGTCTAACTACTACTTCTTGTTTTTTTGCTTGACTTTTTCATGCTAAAAAGCTGTAGAGTGACACAAGTTGTTTGAATGCTATAGATTTATCCATGCCTACAACAAAAACAAGCCCTATTTGTTTGTTCTGCTGACGGTAAAAAACGAGTACAAAATTTGCGAACAAACAATTCAAGAGGCGCGAGTTAGGCCACAAGTACCCTGATTGATCATGTGAAGTCACAGCACAAAGACACTTTCGCGTATATATCCTCCTATTATCCGCCACATGGCGGAGATTTCATAAAAACACTTGCCCCTGAGCTTGAAGCTAAGTCTAAGCCTAAAACCGAAGCTAAAAGTTGGGTTTGACAGCGGGTTGGGCGAAAGGGCCTTCTCAATCATCTGGAATGTGGCGGATAACAGGAAGATATTTACGCGCGAATCACAAACGCATACATAGTTGGGGGAAGGGAGCATCCAATCCAGTACTACTGTAAGCACCGGAGCTGGCAGATTAGGCATACAGCTTCGATTGGATGAATCGTTTGAAAAGATAGATGGGATTTTATATGTAGTATTTGGTAGATAAAACAAACGCTTAGGTTAAGAAGTGGAAAGCTGACAGCGTAGTCTACTCAGAACTGAAAAGGCCGAAACCTTGTTGTTTAATACTTTTTCTAAACTTAGTAATTATTGGTTAGTTTATTACTATGTAAGTTAAGCCTTAAACTTGAAGTTCGTTGACTTTTTGTATGAATAGTCATTGTTTGCCAAAATTTTAGCATAGTAAATGAACAGAGAGATGTAAAAGAAGAAATATCGCGGTGATTTCTGCACAAATTTAAACAAAACAGTGCAATTTCAGCGCACATTTCAGCGGTTTTACAATATTCGGTATATTCGGTTTGGAAAATACCGAATTCGAATAGTACTAGTAACCGAATTATTCGGTTCATACCGAATAATACCGAACTTCGGTTGCATCCCTAGTTCGCCCAGAGGCTTGGATCATGCCAGAGGGGTCCAAAATCTCAAAAAGTACCAGAACGCCTGGAAATGCGTTTTTGGCACGTTTCTTTAGTAAGGACGCTAAAAATCGCTATTTTAAGCTGCCAAATAGCGTTTAGAGCCAAAAACAAGCAAAAATGGCTAAAAGGGTTTCCAAAAGGATTGAACGGCCGCTCTGTCTAGACCGTTCTCTCTTGTTGTGTGTAAAGCCGTGCCAATTGCGTTTCTATCTATCGCCAATGTCGACTTGCGTTCAATGTGGATGCAATTTGCAGTCAGTTGCAAAGAGCCAAACGCTTGAGATGCTCCTTCTGTAACGCAGCTTTTCTGTGTCATCCTTGTTTCGGAAAGAGGAATTCTGCTGGGACCAAGAGTTCTCGCTCAATGTGATGACAGGGTGTCGCACTCCCAGAAACTTCATTGCTTTGCGTTGCCGAACTCTCCGACTGACCGATAGATTACCGCAAAGAAATGACCGTGACGACGTGGCCGTCTGTGGCTACAATGACTGCTTCTGTTCCTCCTAACAACCAGTCTAACAACGACTATTCGGCTCTGTCGCAACAAAGGGGTTTTCTGACCCTCCGAAAACGTGACGGCCGACCTGAATATGTCATCTGCCAACACGAAGAAAACCTACGCATTGGTATTGCAAACAGCCAGAAATGGTTTGCCTGTGCCGAACCCATCTTCTTGCTATGACAAGCGCACTCAGAGTTGGTGCGTATCTGTGACTAGGAACGAGAGTTGCGAGAACGTAACGGCGCAGCCTGAACTCCTCGTTATTAACGGACTTTTAACCTCGGACAACAGAAAGCAAGGACATTACTTTCCTGGTCCAACGATCTCTTTTTCGGAACTGTCTATTGACTGCACGAAAATTCTGGAACGGTTGTGCTGGAATTGAAAGACCAAGTGACAAAAGCAGGCTGTGATGCAACGAAAAAGAATGGCGCTGTCTTCAAAACCTCAATATGCGTCTGTCTACATCGGCTGCGATCTTACGTCGTGGCAAGCAAAGAAGGCTTGTGACTTGAGAAAGGAATTGCGGGATCGACGAGAAAATGGTGAAACTGACTTGTTTGTTGACTACCGCGCACTCTGTATTCGGCGAGCTAAGACCAAAGCCTCCCTGTAATCTGTTGTTTGTTTTTGTTTTCTTATAGGTGAAATGCGTATGTATCTGTGTTATGGTTCTGATACGGTAGGGCATTATAGTCGGAAAATCGGCCTAGCCCGCCCATTATTTAGATAAACCTTCAAACCTTCAAAAACACCGCTCCCAATGGACCTTCCTGATTCCCTCCAGCTACACTTAACCACACAAATGTTGTAAAAACAGTCTACGATCGCAAAATATCCTACATTATCAGCTGAAAATCTAAGTCATTCTATATTTTAGTTCACTATTTGGATTTGGTATTAATTAGAATATAC
>JASANB010003575.1:0-16294 GCA_030248155.1 Sabatieria punctata
ACTGTGGGAAACATATATGTTTTATGTATATGTTTTAAAACATAAATATGTTTGTTTTTTGGGAAAACATATATGTTTATGTTTCTCAATATGTTTTCATGTCAAATATGTTTTGTATTTATATGTTTGGAGGCCAATATGTTTCTGGAAACATATACATATTTTTGCTATAGGAATTCATGATTTCACGACTTTTGGTTGCTGTTTGACTGTAAACTTTTCCAAAATCTGACTTTCACTTAAGCTTGTTGAATCTGAGTATGCTATCTAACTTGTTGCAAGCCGTTTTAAACAGTAAATTCAGAATCTCAAGTTTGAATTATCGAAAATTAAGACAAAATATAAGTGAATAAGCGACTTTTACACAAATATGTTTTATGTTTAAAAATATGTGCATATTCAATTTTCAGAAACATATAACTATATGTGTTATTTATATGTTTGATTGGCGAAAAACATATATGTATAGTTATATTAATATGTTTTAAAAATTTCGATATTTTTCCACTGTACACTGAGCACATGATAGTTATCCTAAAAAGCGGTTTAAACCTATTTTTAAAACTAATTGAAATTTGGCATTTTAAAGGAATTTCGCCATTTAAATGAAAAATACCCGATTTATACCGATACCCGGGTATTTTCAAAATACCTACCCATACAGGCTATTAAAAATACAGGGTATGGACCCGGGTATGGGTAGTTTAAAAAATACCTACCCATACCCATACCCATACCCAATTCAGATTCGAATACCAATAGCAACAGTAGCAGCTTCCAAGCAACCCTATTGGAACTGGCACAAACGTCACTTATGCATTTTGGACGCAAACGTCTTGATCATCTTACATCAGTTTAAGTCTTTGTTGACAGCTACAATGTTCCTAATCCACTTGGACGGTTACGAAATAACGTACTTTTTACCATCATTTTTTCTTACCGACAGTTTGACCAACTACGCCATATGGCGTTGGTCATTTACAAAGGGTTATATATGAAAACATCCTTAACCCTTTGCAATAAACGTACCTACGCCATATGGCGTAGTTGACAAGCTACCAGACAACAAAAAATAATGGAAACGGAAAGCTGTTTCAGACGTATCGGAAAGGAGATTTTGGAGCACCTCTGAAACGCGTTTCAACCTGTTGCAAACTGAAAATTTGTTGTTTTTGATTTTCAGGTGACGCTTGCAGTTGAAATGCTTTAAGACATAACTTTCAGTCTATCAGTTTCTGGCACTAAACCAAGACAATCTGAAAACAACCAATCGGAAAGCTGGACCGAATGTATTTGAAACTGAGGTCGTGAACGTAAAGGAAAGGCAGAATGTTTCCGATGCGTTAAAAAGTTGGACATTAGCAAAGGGTTAATCAAGTATGCTCTACATGAAGCTAAGCTGCTGCACTGCAAACGAAGCTTTATTTCTGGGCTCAGGAGAGAAGCTGAGCAGAGACAGCTAATAATAAATTAATCAAATCTGTAATAAATAAATTCATCAAGCACATGAGCACTGTTCGTTTAGCCCCCCCCCCCCTTTATTGATTTCATGCAAATTGCAAGTGCATACTTTCTTTAATCTTGTGCTGTCTACTTAAACATTTGATTGTGATACTGTTGTTCAACAGTTGTGCATAATTAAAGCCAGTACAGTTTTATTTGAGAGCGTGATAATACATCCAAATCCAACCAGCCTGTCAGTCTTCAAACCTCAAACTTGAAACTATGGTTTCTACAGACCTGCATACAGCATAGGTTGCAGAACATTATTGATGATAATATATAGCTTTTGGCTGCCCTTTGTGCAAATGTTTACCAAATATGCTGACATTTTGAATATAGATGCCAAAATTGGTGGTAGTTTTTGTGTTACGTTTGGTGCACAATGCTTGCCCTATTCAGAGGCCTATTTGAAATTGCATAACTTCAATATGTACAATGGTAATTGTCAGTGGCGTATCCAGGGGGTGTAGGGTGTGTACACCCCCCTTTGCGGTGGAGGTAGGAAGAAAAAGTCTGTCAAAAATATAAGAAACTAATGAATTATGTACTAAAACTGTCTATTTTGTGCTCAGAATGCCTTCTAAATGCGCTTTTAAAGGCCAAATTTTCAAAATTTTCTCGCCCTGGTCGGGCAGAAGCCCAACCAGGCCATTATAACCTACCAAAACTTGTAATTTCTGTTAATTTTAAGCTCGGAATGCGTTTTAAACGCGTTTTTGAAGGCTAATTTTGCTAAATTTTCTTACCCTGGTTGGGCAGCGGCCCAACCAGGCACTTTCAAAATTTTACACCCCCCCTTTCCAAAATCCTGGATACGCCACTGCTGGTACAGTACTCTATTCAGCACTCTCCGGTATGGAACCAAACTCACATCTGATAAGCTGACAGGGTGGGCCACTTTGACAATTACCGGAGATTTCCGCTTATAAGACCACCATAGTTAGAAGACCATGGTCTTTAAATAGGTTTTTGTTTCCAGCTATAAGACCATGATCTTCAAATAGGTGGTCAGAAAACTTGGTTCATAGACACCCATTTTCCAGTTAAAAGACCATGGTCTTAGTTTACTTGACCGATTTTAGCACACAATTAACTGTTTTTAATGTGAACAAAAGCTGTCCATCGTGAGAAAACAAAGGTACATAATATAGATAAAACATGATTCTGATTTTTGTTTTGAACGCAATACAGTACCTGCTATGCTTCAACACAACCTTTCTTTTTTGTAATTTCAAGTAAAGTTTTACAAGTCAAGCGTAAACTGGGCAGGCATGTCTGGAACAGCCATCTAGGTGAAAAACAAATTCAACTATTGGCCAAAAATCCTTTTTTGCAGTAAAATTACATTTTCCAGTTATAAGACCATAGTCTTCAAAAGGGCGCCAAAAAGTGACCCTAAATTTGGGCATTTCCAGTTATAAGACCAGGTCTTATAAGTGGAAAACTCCGGTACTGGTTTCGCGTTTTGTTCAATAAACGCTTTGTCTTTCAACGGATAGTGCCCAAAATTGGCAAGCCTCTGAGGTACACTGGGCACTATATTTGTGTGAAATTTGGTTGAGTTCCGTTCACATGTGGCGCGCTGCCAACGATCAAATGTTTTACACTAAACGTGTGACATCCGGTACATACAGTACATACGTATGTACCACATATTATAGGCATCCTTCTCTGATTTAGTACTTTGTTTCACACCAACCGTATCTACCGTATTTAGCCTATCAGAGATACTGTAACTACGTTCACAGAGAGTGGTGTTCTACTATCGGGCAGAGCTTTGGAATGCGATGATGTAATACTAGCCACTGGGTATACCTATGACGTCAGTTTCGTCAAAGCTAAAGACATTTTGCCGGGTTAGTACAGTAACTAGCTAGCTACAGTAGCAGGTAAAAACTGTTTAGATAATTTTCAACACAACAATTGGCTCTATTTCTGCCCGCGCAGTCAGAAACATTCAACTCTATTCACGATTTTGTTGCATTACACCTTTTCCTACCCTACGCTACAAGCTGAATTACAAAGCAGGTGCACATGAAAACAGCTTTACGATGTACGTATGTAATATGTAAATTTTCGCATAGAGCAGCAGCAGCGATTATCAGTGGCGAGCGCCATCTACCGTCGGTCGAAGAAATGAATAAAAACTTCAAATCGCATTATGACTATCAAATGAAACTTTGTGGAAAGTATCCTGGATTTGTGAGTTTTGCTCTTTATCCAGCTGAAGCTATAGTTTTTCATTTACATAGGTCGGATATCCATTCCAATTCGATCTCGGCAAGTTTATCGGCTGTTACCCGGACATAGAAAAGATAGAGCGCAGGAGTCCGGAACTGGCAGAGATGAGGAGGAACGGTCCCCTCTTGCCTTACCACCACCGTTTATTGGGGCCGCATTCAAACTGGGACCTCGCCGAAAATGCAATCAGACAGGCTCATAGCGACTTCTCACAGAAAACTGCTTATGTGACAGCTGAATTTAGACACAAATTCAATATATGACTTCTATATTTTGTAGTCTCTTTGTATTTTGATAATAAGGAAAAGGGAAGCAGTTAAAGTGTGCCGCTTGTGAATTTTCACGTGCGCCGCGCCCTGAAACGGATGGTCTGACTGAATGCGCAACGGCAATTTGAAAGCCAGAATTAGCCTCTTAAAATAGATATTGCTAGCAGGCATCTAAGTAGCCCTTGGCAGTATATGTTTGTGAAATTTGGTTGAGTTCCCTTTGCACATAGATGTAACAGCTCCGGGCCGACCTGGTGGAAGGGGGTGTAGGGGGTTTTCAAATTTCCAGAAAGCTTTAAAGTGCCTGGAAACGCGTTTTTAGCACGTTTTTTCAGTAAGGAGGCTAAAAATCGCTGTTTTAAGCTGACTGAAATAGCGTTTTAGAGCTAAAAACAAGCAAGAAATGACAAAAGGGCTTCTAATAACACCGATTTCTCTTAAGAGTCAGTTCGCGAGAGAATCGACCCTGCTATGTGCAAGTCGAAAAATCGGCCATCGTGAAAACTTAGCCCTGGGACCTCCGGTTTGGGGAAGTTGTACCTAACGATGACTTGTGCTAAACCTGAAGAGCACAGCCCTCTAGGTGCCCTGGTCCGGCAGAGCCAGCCCTCAGAAGCAGAGTGGGCAACCATCAAAATCGGACTGTCAATAGGTCATGTTTGACTGAGTGTCACTTGCGATCCAAAGCAGCTAGAACGTTGTGGTTGGTGCCAAACAAATCATCATGACATGGGCTTTCGTTTGCCGCATAAGTAGTACTGTTTCGCTGTTTCGTTCTCAAACCACGACATCGAATGTGAAAAAATCCGCAAAAAAATTTCATGGTGAAGTTCACTAAATTAGATTTTTCTCGAAAATAAAAAAGGGTACCCTCGGGATTTTTTTATATTTTATAGCCCTGTGAATTGCGCTTCTAACGGTGTATAGAAAGTGGCAAAAACGCATGCTTCTGCATATCAAATTTCCACTCAAAGTTCAAAGATAACCAAAAATTCGCTTATTTACCGTTATTTAAGCATGTATCCCATGCCTATGTATGTATGTATGTATGTATGTATGTATGTATGTATGTATGTATGTATGTATGTATGTATGTATGTATGTATGTATGTATGTATGTATGTATGTATGTATGTATGTATGTATGTATGTATGTATGTATGTATTTATGTATTTCAAACTTGCTGTCTATCATAAAGTTATACATATATTTTTGAAACCATCAATGTACTGAAGGCACACATTGGCACTCACACTGGTCAGACATTTCACAGTGGCTCGATAACGTTAAACCAAGTATTCCAGGTTAAAGCAGATCTCACATCGTAGTAATAATAGTAGATGTGGCTGTTCTTGCAAATTGTGGTCTGATAGATTGCTTCAATAAACCTAGAATGATTTAGGGTAATGAACTATGATTGAAAACCAAAGCAGTTTTTGGTAGTGATAACATACCATGCATCCCAGTCTTCATAATCATCAGTGGTATGGTACCCATCAGATGATTCCAGAGCGACAAACAATGCAGGATGTGGCTCAGCAAATGTATCAGATCAATCTTGAAAATATTTTCACAAGTTCAAGTGACATCCATCAACAACTCGAAAGGGAGGTTGATACTGAAGAAGCGATCAATAGTCAATGCATTGCAGGATGTAAGCCATTAGAACCAGGTTGGGCTCTGCGTGAATCTTCACCAAACATTCGCTCTAACTCGAACCAGGTGGCTTGGCTGGATGAGAAGTTTGATGAACGTCGTACAGACCGAATGAAGCATAATGCTGGGACACTGGCAAAGGAAATGCCTTATGTTCGGGATTCTAGTGGTTAGCACATGAACTGAAACCTAATCCTAATTATTACATTCATGTACATATGTTGCAGCTTCACTTCGTTTCCAGCCAAACGAGTACCTTACAGAGCAACAAATTATGTCCTACGGAGCAACAAATTATGTCCTACTTTTCACGCAAAGCACGCAGTGATGGCTACTGTTATTTTACTATAGTATAGTAAAACAAAAATTAGTAATACTAGTGGTATTTTACTAGTAGTAAAATAATAGTAAAAAGTAAAATTAAGAGCCAATAGTAAAGTAAAAATTAAATTAAATTAACAAAGAGGGTCAATAGTAAAATGGAAATTTTACTACTATTTTACTGGTTTTTGGTGAACTCCTGCCAAATTCTTGATCAATTTTGCAGTAAAAGATGTGTGGGCGCACTTTTGTCAGTCGAATTTCACACATTTTCGGCTCTAAAGTTCTTGATAACCTCTTATCATGATCAAATTTAGCAACTAATTAGCACCAACATTAATTATTCATAAGATCTTGGCAACATTAATGCAAAATTGCCCCTAATGACTAGTAAAATCGTAGTAAAATAGTAGTAAAATTAGTAAAACTATTAGTAAAACAAAAATTAGTAAAATTAGAGCTGCTTGGTAGTAAAACAAAAATTAAAATTAAATTGAAGAGCTGAATTTGTAGTAAATTTAGTAAATAGTAAAATAAAAATCCACTAGTAAAATAACAGTAGTGATGGCACGGCTACCAGGCCAAGAGGACCTGCACAAAAGCGACAGCATACTCAGAGTAATAGGGATGCAGCAAATTTTCTTCATTGTCTTGTGTTATCTTTTAGTTCCTGAAAATGAAGATGAGCAACTTGACATTGAACAGCCAAGATACTGATGAGCACATTTACATCCGCTGTGATGCTTACATAAATGATCACAACCATGTCAATGTTGAAGACGAATTGTGGCGCAACAGAAATGGGTGATCTGATAAGTGATCCTTGACTGATGTAGTTCAGTGGCATATCCAGGGGGTGTAGGGTCGGCACACCCACCTTTGCGGCGGAGGTAGGAAGGAAAATTGACTAAAAATCAGAGAAATGAAGGAATTATGTACTCAAACTGTCTAACCATGATCTAAAACTGTCTATTTTATGATCAGAATATCTTTTAAAAGCCATTTTTAGAAGGCTAATTTCTCAAAATTTTCTCGCCCTTGTTGGGCAGCGGCTCAACCAGGCAACTTCAAAAATTTACAACCCCCCTTTAGCAAAATCCTGGATACACCATTGATGTAGCTTAGTTTGGTCATTTCTCACTATGAAATTCATTATCAGTTTCTAATGAATCAACTTCCTACTAAGCATAATTATACATACATACATACATACATACATACATACATACATACATACATACATACATACATACATACATACATACATACATACATACATACATACATACATACATACATACATACATACATACATACATACATACATACATACATACATACATACATACATACATACATACATACATACATACATACATACATACATACATACATACATACATACATACATACATACATACATACATACATACATACATAGGCATGGGATACATGCTTAAATAGTGGTAAATAAGCGAATTTTTGGTTATCTTTGAACTTCGAGTGGAAATTTGATATGCAGAGGCATGCGTTTTTGCCACTTTCTATACACCGTTAGAAGCGCAATTCACAGGGCTATAAAATATAAAAAAATCCCGAGGGTACCCTTTTTTATTTTCGAGAAAAATCTAATTTAGTGAACTTCACCATGAAATTTTTTTTGCGGATTTTTTCACATTCGATGTCGTGGTTAGAGAACGAAACAGCGAAACAGTACTACTTATGCGGCAAACGAAAGCCCATGTCATGACGATTTGTTTGGCACCAACCACAACGTTCTAGCTGCTTTGGATCGCAAGTGACACTCAGTCAAACATGACCTATTGACAGTCCGATTTTGATGGTTGCCCACCCTGCTTCCGAGGGCTGGCTCTGCCGGACCAGGGAACCTAGAGGGCTGTGCTCTTCAGGTTTAGCACAAGTCATCGTTAGGTACAACTTCCCCAAACCGGAGGTCCCAGGCCTGAGTTCGATTTTTCGACTTGCACATAGCTGTGAAGAACAAGGGTCGATTCTCTCGCGAACTGACTCTTAAATATCAGAAGTGCAAGCGCCAAATTCGGTTTCCAAAGGCTTTTTAAGTGGATTTTAAGCTAAAAATAGTCATTTCGGTGCTAGTTTATTAGTACTGGAGCCGCTACTAGTGGTTGTATTTTTCAGTCGCGGGGTCCCTTATCCTGTTTAGCTTAAATTAGTATAGTGTGTTGCTGAGAGATTATACGTCTGCAATTCATAACCCCCTGTGCAAAATCCTTGATACGCCAGCCACTGATACCGAGCTGAATCCTGAAACTGGGATACTCAGGCCTCTCCTTCCAGATTTTTCCAGTTCATGTTTGTTTGGAATGCCTAAAGCGTTGAGCCATTGCAGTTAAATAAATCTTACACAAATAGCATGTACATAGGTGTTCACTAAAAGGAAATTACAACGTTTGGATATATACACAGCGTGCTTTGCGTGCATGTATGGATATGATGAGAGGACATGTTGAGTGAGTTAGTTGAAGCTACATAATCAATATTCCGAAATCTGTCAACTTGCCTTGCCTTTATCTTCTCATTGTAAATGATCAGTTAGTTGTCATGGTAATTTGCAGCCTTGCTCATTTAATCAGGTAATTAATTCATTTTTGCCGAAACACAGATTGCCGCATGCTCAGCTGACAAAGTCGACATAGCTTTGTAGCAGTTATGGGAAACATCGTCATAATCAACTGTCTGGAACTGCTGGCAATTTTTGTACACATGCTGCTGATTCGAATAGTGCTGAAACATCGCCAAGAACGTCCATTCAGCACTTCCTTCTTCTCCCAGTTGTTATCCTTGACTCTGATTGATCTGATCTTCTGTATTCTTCATCCAATCTACCAATTTCTGATAACAAACTACATAAGAGAGTTTCCAGTGGCAACCGGCACGTTTCGCTATTTGCTTCATGTTAGCTTTACTGTCGCGCACACTCAGGGACTCTTGTTTATTGCAATCAACCGAACCATAAACATGGTTTTGCCATTGGAGGCTGAGAATGTAGGAGTTTTTTGTAGATCAGAAATAACCTTTTCAAAGAACAGAATTTCAGATTTGGACTCCTAGAGTTGTTAGAGTGGTGATTTCGATTCAGTGGGCGACATTAGTATTAATTCCTTTTATCTTCTTGCATCCTGACACACAGGTACAATGTGTAGGTGGTGACTGCTAAACCTAAAACCCTGCCAAATCTTCTTTGGGACAGCAAACTCCCTATGGACTGGTGGCATGTTGACATGGTAGCGAGTTTCATAGAAAGTGCAGGAACCAAATAGAATTGGCAGCTGTATAACTTCAAAGGTGTTGAATACCCAGAATTAACATAAGAAAATTAGGACTCAGATTAACGAGATATGACTATAAAGTAAAAAATAGCATTACCTATAAAGACGCCTCCGGTTATATACGACCCGGGTCTTATAACTGGCTTTCTTTTCCGATTATAAGACCCGGGTCTAACTAAGCTCAGAATGGTGTGTTTTCGTGTACATTTTTACAAGATAACTAATGAATAGGGAGTTTGTGGACTCAGGTTCAAGAATCGTTCTAAAACCTGCGTAATCTTGGTAAAATTCTTGATTTGATAGGTTTAGTTAGCTGCTGTAAGCATGTTGGAGCTTGTAAGTTGTCTACTTTTTCAAAACTCGTTTAAAACTGACATATTTAGACTTAAACGTACGTCAGTTTATTGCAAAGATCCAAACCAGTGTATTTTATGCTTTTCATGCAGAACATCGAGTTTTAATTGTAAAATATAGATTTTCCACCTACAAGATCCTGGTCTTATAACTGGTGCAAAAATGTGACCGCAAATTTAGGCATATTCCGGTTATAAGACCCGGTCTTACAGGTGGAAAACTGCGGTAATCAAAGAACAGGTTTCAGCTGAGTTATCAAGTCGGCAACTGGACCAGACCTGTGAGTGTTGCACCAGAGAGCAGAGCACAGAAAATACTAATGCATTATTTGGGTATCCAAGCACTCTTTGTCAACAGCTTGTTGATAGTCTCGTACGTGACATGCATAATAGTCATTCTATACTACCGACTCAACAATGTGGCACAATCACCCAACTACAGTCAGGAAGTGAAACTCTGTGTGCACGGTGCATTGATAAGTACATTGCAAGCAGCAAAGTTCGTCACGTATGTGTTCTACTCACTGGTTTGTGGAAGATATTGGTGCAACTGGTGGGTGAGATTGGTCGGACTGGTCTGTCTGTATGCCCACTTTATTTGGGGCTCTTCGATAGCCTTTCTTCTCAGTACCACCATGAGGACCAAAGCTGTAGAGTGGCTGTTTGGTCGGAAAGACACCAGCGTTCAGCCTAGAAAAAATGGTTGGGTAGCACGCGATTGTGTTGATGCCTGCTAAATACATAGATCACTGACTGCTATCTGCTGTGAGCTTTCATATTTTATGGGTATTTATAATACAGACCATACATGTTGTTGGGGATGTGAACGGGGGACCGATTTTTCTGTAGGAGTCCCCCAGCGAACTTTTGGGGGACCTGAAAACCCACTTTTAGCTTCGAAAGTATTTTATATTCGCTTCGAAAGTATTTTGTATTCGCTTTTAGCTTCGAAAGTATTGCATTTTATAATAAGACTCACGCTATTTCGGTGAATTCTGCAATAAAAAGCGATTGTTAAAAAAATTTTCTGTTATCTCGGAAAATAACTTTTGGAAAAAAACCGAAAAAAACAGGAAAAAAACCGGAAAAAACCGGCTTGAGTTTTTTCCGGAAAACAAACAGCCCTGGCAGCAAGCAAACGGAAAGGAAAATTTGGGAGGTAAGTGAAGAAATTCAAGAGAAACGTACCGAATTCTATCTTAGCTACACGGCAGCAAGCAAAAAGAAAAGAAACGAAGGATGAAGCAGTTTTTGGGCGGCGAGTGAAGAAATTAAGTCGACAATTCCGCAGTCGTTTCCTCAGCGCACAGACTGAAAAGAAAGCGTGATTGACATGTGACTGGCCAATCACTTTTTTGCACTTTCATTTTCCAATCACATTTATAGCCAACAAACAGCCGCATGCAAAGCGTGATTGTGTGGTGAAACATGAGCACAATCACGCTCTGAAAAATGTGATTGTATGTGGGGTACTACTCGAAATGGAGTAGCTTCTGCCAGCAAGGGTTAAGGAAAATCAGATTTGTGGGGACCAAGCCAAAGGGCGGAATGAATGACGAATTCAGTTTTCGAGAGGAGAATGCCCTTTAACGGCCAAATTATGATTAAAAGTGCTTCTTATTCGATAGCTCACACTCTGTTTCATAATTGCATCACATCCTGCTATGGAACACAAAAAAAAGAATTTGCGCTTGAAGTTGCAAAAACCGTTTTCGGACCACTTTTTGGCTGTGTTTTTGTATTTTCTATTCCGCGCCGCGCGAACGTGCTTTCGCCATCCCTTGTAAATGACAGCCAAAAGAAATGTTTTCATCATACACCCTATTATAATTATTACTTACTCAAATATTTAATTAAGGAGTGATTGAATACAACCGTGCTCGGTTCATAACATTTCTCAAGCACTTCTGGTTCGATGTTTATGAAAGAGTCCCACGCTCTGGAATAATGTCAACTTCTGGATTTGAACATGTTTTTGCTGGCGAGTATCATCATGAAACGGCCACCGGGCAACACTACTGGCAACGGTTTACAAACTAGAAAAGAAAAAAGAAATAATCTATTATGGTTATCATAATCGATGGGTAGAATGTGTTTCTCATAACTTATGTTTACCTTTTATGATTTAGACTTTTCAACGGGGAGACTATAGACCAAGTATAACCGTCGGGTACACGTGGCAGAACAACAGCTGCCCCAAAAATATATTTCTAATCGGAACAAGTCCAGAATTTGAGTTTAGCATCTTTACATTGTGTGCATTAGCAAGAGAAAACGCAGATTGCCCGTTTGAAGTGGAAGGAGTACGAATCAATGTCAAGTCAGAAATTCAGCACCGCCGCGGCAGTGGTCCATGCTTACGGAGTTCCTATCCTATAGAAGATACATAGAAGAAGAGTATTCCGATGACAACATCCAATGAGAGTTTCCACTGATCAGCTTGAGTCTTGTCAAATTTTTTGCTCAGCACCAACTTGAAGGTTTTCTTGCAGAGCTGCAACCTGCATACAGCATGCTTTTAGTGTAGGAACAAAATTTTAGAATCTCAGTTTCAATTCAGTTTTATTAAGACGCAATTTCTGAGAGGATTTAACCTTTGATAAGGGAGCCTCCCCAAATCGGGTCAGGGTCACATCACCGATTTGCGTCATTTTTATTTAAGTGAGAGTATATGACGAAAAAATAAGAACCCCAAAGTATGAGCTCCGGTGGACCCCCCAGAGCGCCAGGACCCCCTTCCAAAGTAGGGGTGGTCGGGCTGAAAAAAAAAAGAAAAATGTACCCTAACTTCAAAACATGATTTTAGCTCTCGTTTGCTCGTAGAATGAACGTTGGCACACAAACAGATGTGGGCAGACTCGGAGATTTCGAAAATGGTATCTAAAGTACGATTGGATGCTCCGTACCGGAGTTATAGGCTAAAAACGCGGTTTTACACCAATTTTGTGCCACACCGACAAACACGTTTGACCAAATTTTCATACATTAGGACCCTAGGCCAGGTCCAGTTTTTATATATAATATAGCCTAGTAAATTCCCTACATGCATGCAAAATATAGCCGAAATCGACTCATACCGTTGGGTCGAAATTCGCCCTCAAAATCAAAATCGAAATTTTTTTTGTGCTGAATTGGAACAAAAATTGTTGCACAAGGCAAACTTTAGGCGTAGATTACAAATATCCCACTAGTTTTTTCGAAATTTTTCTTTGGAAGCCTAATTTGGCCAACATTAACTGTCCAAATTGCCTGTGAAACACCCAATTAATGGATTACTTGTGGACCACCACTACCACCACCATCACCATCATCGTAGTGGTAGTGGTAGTGGTAGTGGTAGTGGTAGTGGGTGGTAGTGGTAGTGGTAGTGGGTGTAATGCAACAAAATCGTATCGAGAGTTGAATGTTTCTGACTGCGCGGCAGAGAAATAGAGCCAATTGTTGTGTTGAAAATTATCTAAACAGTTTTTACCTGCTACTGTAGCTAAATAGTTACTGTACTAACCCCGGCAAAAAAATGTCTTTTTAGCTTTGACGAAACTGACGTCATAGGTATGCTCCAGTGGCTAGTATTACATCATCGCATTCCAAAGCTCTGCCCGATAGTAGAACACCACTCTCTGTGAACGTAGTTACAGTATCTCTGGATAGGCTAAATACGGTAGATACGGTTGGTGCGGAACAAAGTACTAAATCAGAGAAGGATGCCTATATAATATGTGGTACATACGTATGTACTGTATGTACCGATGTCACACGCTTAGTGTAAAACATTTGATCGTTGGCAGCGCGCCACATGTGAACGGAACTCAACCAAATCTTCACACAAATATAGTGCCCAGTGTACTGAGGCTACAATTCCGGCACTATCCGTTGAAAGACAAAGCGTTTATTGAACAAAACGCGAAACCATTGAGTTTTCCACTTATAAGACCTGGTCTTATAACTGGAAAATGCTCAAATTTAGGGTCACTTTTTTATGCCCTTTGAAAGACTATGGTCTTATAACTGGAAAATGTAATTTTACTGCAAAAAGGATCGCGACAATAGTTGAATTTGTTTTTCCTCACCTAGATGGCTGTTCCAGACATGCCTGCCCAGTTTACGCTTGACTTGTAAAACTTTACTTGAAATTACAAAAAGAAAGGTTGTGTTGAAGCATAGCAGGTACTGTATTGCGTTCAAAAAACAAAAAATCAGAATCATGTTTTATCTATATTATGTATTTTCCCTTTGTTTTCTCACGATGGACAGCTTTTTAACCACATTAAAAACAGTTAATTGTGTGCTAAAATCGGTCAAGTAAACTAAGACCATGGTCTTTTAACTGGAAAATGGGTGTCTATGAACCAAGTTTTCTGACCACCTATTTGAAGATCATGGCTCTTATAGCTCGAAACAAAAACCTATTTAAAGACCATGGTCTTCTAACTATGGTGGTCTTATAAGCGGAAATCTCCGGTAATTGTCAAAGTGGCCCACCCTGTCAGCTTATCAGATGTGAGTTTGGTTCCATACCGGAGATGCTGAATAGAGTACTGTACCAGCAGTGGCGTATCCAGGATTTTTGAAAAGGGGTGTAAAATTTTGAAAGTGCCTGTTGGGCCGCTGCCCAACCAGGGTAAGAAAATTTAGCAAAATTAGGCTCTTCTCCAAAAAAACGCGTTTAAAACGCATTCCGGATGAAAATTGAATAGAAATTACAAGTTTTGTAGGTTATAATGGCTCCGTTAGCTTCGCCCGACCAGGGCGAGAAATTTTGAAAATTTGGCCTTTAAAAGCGCATTTAGGAAGGCATTCTGAGCACAAAATAGACAGTTTTAGTACATAATTCATTAGTTTCAGCATTTTTGAGACTTTTTCTTCTCCATCACTCATCGGCAAAGGTGTACACACCCGCACCCCCTTGGATACGCCACTGACAATTACCATTGTACATATTGAAGTTATGCAATTTCAAATAGGGCCTCTGAATAGGGCAAGCATTGTGCACCAAACGTACACAAAACTACCACCAATTTTAGTGGGACTAGATCAAATACCGTATTTGGCAAAACATTTTACCAAAGGGCAGCCAAAAGCTATATATGCTATCATCAATAATGTTCTTGCAACCTATGCTATATGCAGGTCTGTAGAAACCAGTTTCAAGTTTGAGGTTTGAAGACTGAGTAGCTTATTGGATTTGGATACTATCACTTTCCAACAAAACTGTACTGTTTTAATTATGCACAACTGTTGAACAACAGTATCACAATCAAATGTTTAAGTAGACAGCACAAGATTAAATAGAAAGTATGCACTTGCAATTTGCATGAAATCAATAAAGGGGGGGGTGCCAAACCAACAGTGCTCATGTGCTTGATGAATATTTTATTGCTGATTTACTTAATTTATTATTAGCTGCCTGCTCAGCTTCTCCGAGCCTTAGAAATAAAGCTTCGCTCATGGTGCAGCAATGAATGTGTGGAGCAATAATTACTAACTTTTGCTAATGTCCAACTTTTACCACCGGAAACATTCTGCCTTCTCATGTCACGAATTCAGTTTCAAATACATCTCATCCAGTCGACGAAGTTGTTTTGATTGTCTTTAAGCTTCAGTGCCAGAAACTGATAATCATGTTATAAAGCCTTAAAGCATTTCAACTTTAAAAGCGTCACCTGAAAATCAAAAAACAACAAATTTTCAGTTTGCAACAGGTTGAAACGCGTTTCAGAGGTGCTCCAAAATCTCCTTCTTCCGATACGTCTGGAAACAGCTTTCCGTTTCCATTATTTTTTTGTTGTCTGGTAGCTTGTCAACTACGCCATATGGCGTAGGTACGTTTATTGCAAAGGTTAAGGATGCTTTCAATATATAAATTTTCTTGTAAAATTAACGAACGCCATATGGCGTAGTTGGTCAAACCGCTCGCAAGAAAAATGATGGCAAAAAGTGTTACTTCGTAACCGTCCAAGTGGATTAGGAACAGCTGCCCAACAAAGACTTAAACGATGCGGCAGATGATCAAGACGTTGCGTCCAAATGTGTATAAGGACGTTGTTTGTGCCAGTTCCAACAGCGTTTTGAAGCTGCTACTGTTGCTATTGGTATTCGAATCCGAATTGGGTATGGGTATGGGTATGGGTAGTATTTTTAAAACTATCGCAACGGGTCTATACCCTGTATTTTTAATAGCCTGTATGGGGAGATTTTTGAAAATACCCGGGTATCGGGTATAAATCGGCATTTTTCATTTAAATGGTATAAATCTTTAAAATGCCAAATTTTCACTAGTTTTAGTATTGCTTAAACCAGCTTTTTAGGATAACTTAATAAAATGCGTACAGTGGGAAAAATATCTAATGAAATATATTAATATAACTTATATATATACAAATAATCAAACATATAAATAACACATAGTTATATGTTTCAAAATTGAATTATAAAAATAATATTTTAAACATAAAACATATTTGTGGTAAAACGTTATTCAATGAGACATTCTAATTTTCGATAATTCAAACTTGAGATTCTGAATTTACTGTTTGAAAACGTACTTTGTGAATAAAGTTAGATAGCATAATTCAGATCTAAACAGAAGTTTATGAAATACAGATTTTAAAAGCATAGTCAAACAGCAACCAAAAGTCG
>JASANB010003576.1:0-38913 GCA_030248155.1 Sabatieria punctata
TATTTAGAGTGCACTCCGCGTGTGGACGTTATGAATGCGTTCCAGGAGCTAGTGTCCCACTTGAAGCTAACCGCCGGAAGACTATCGTCATTGATCTATAGTGTTTTGAATTTTTTACCGATCACGATCCTCTGACCCGTCTTCGTATCGATAGCAAATGGCGTGAAGAGTTTAGAAAAACCTGGTATTTGGCTAAGGACAGAGTAAAATTCTGTCATTTCATTACTTTATATTCCAATGGTGTAATAGTACAATCACATAACATCGGAAGTTGGAATTAGATAGTCTCGAAAGTAGATGCTATGAAATTCAAGTTCCATTCATAATGAACACGAATTGAAGATAATAGAACTTGTAGGTGGCGTTTGTACGGCGGAAAGAGCAAACGGTATTCGGATCTAACAAATATTTCATCGTCGTTTTAAACTCCAGTAGCTCTGTTTCTTCCCAGTATACTCTATCGCCGCTGCCGCTGTGAGAGTGGTAGAGCAGTAGATAGTCGGGACAATGTTTGTAGGCCAATTCTTCCATAGCTTTGATAACGCACGTCGTTCTCGCAGATCGCGGTTGACCGCTACCATTTCCCAAAATCAGCAAAACCAACGCAGTATAGGCTAACGTCGATGCGATCTCCCTCCACCATCGTTCCAAAACTACTCCGACCTCCGTAGCCACCGTTCGCCACATAGCAAAACCAAACACTGATGGGACTAACCTAGTAGTCGTCGATAAAATGCACTCTGTCATCAAACTGGAACAAATAGACCAGACAAAGTTCGAAATCGACTTCGGTTTTCAGGAACTGACAGTAGTACGGCTCCAACAGCTCGAAAGTTCTATCGAAACTTTTCTGAGAATCGATGACGCTGGTGAGATGGAACGGGTCGGGCCAGTGGAAAGGTAGATCATCCGCGTTAATCTCCACTAACTCCACCGGTAGCACTTTCATTTTCATCCGCCAGTTTGGTGAAGTAGCGTTTATCCAACTCGGTCATTTTGTTGAAAATCGAATCAGTTTTCTCAAAAAAGTTCAGCATTTCATTCGAACTGATCCAATACGGCTTGCAATGAGCAGGAGCCAACGTTGTAAGACCGAAATTGTGGGCTACGAGTTGTCTGGTCAGCGCGCCCACGAGTTCCCTCGCGCGCGCCTCGCGACGCGGTTTGTATTGGATCGGAGCCATTGTGGGTAAACTAGACCTCCACCGAAGGAGGGCATCATCGTAAATTTTGGATGAATCCTTTAGAATCCGGTCTCCTCACTCTGTGCCAGCCACCGGCGTTCAGCGCGGATGTCGTAGCATCGAGAAAAGTGTCCTCTCCCTCTCCAGTCCATCTGTTCCAACCGATACACTGGCAGAATGTCGCGAAACGTCGGTCGCACATATCATCGAAAAACTGGCGCAATTTTTCATCGATGTGCTTTGACAGAACATTTTCGAACAGAGATGGACATTGGTGAAAACGGTCTTGGAAGATCTTTTCCAAAAACTCGCGGACATAGGAGATACTTTTGATTAGGAGTAGCTCTTTGTCCATCACCTATAAATAGTCGTTGTTTTATCAGTGACAGTATACTGTAGTAGAGTAGTGTAGTTATGCACGCTCGCGTTCACCGCCTACTCTCCCGATTGTGGACGGACAAGACCGTCGGGTTTACGACGCCGGTAAAACTGTGGGCGGAGGCGAAAAAGCGTGATTCCAGCGTTAAACTGGAGGATGTGAAGAAATTTCTCTCTACTCAACCGAGCTACAGTCGTCACAAACGAGCGCCGAAACGACCGATTTTCGATCGTCCCATACTAGTCTCCGCCCCGGGTCAAATGGTTGCGGCCGACGTTTGGTACCTGGGCGTCGGAACGAAATCGCGGTTTCCCTACGCGCTAGTGGTTATGGACGCGTTCAGCAAGCTGGCGGCCGTGGCCCCGCTTCGATCGCTTTCTGGCAAAAATGTATCCAGAGCTTTGGCTAGAATAGTCGATGAAGAATTTCAATTTCAAACTAGAGCCTGTTTCACCGATCGCGGTCGAGAATTTGTGGCCAAGGAGACTAGACTAGTTTTAACCGAGAGAGGGATTAAACCGATCTACGCCTCGCCCTATAACCCGTCCAAAACGGCGCTAGCCGAAAGTCTAATTAGAACGTTACGCTCTATACTGGGTCGCGTGCTGACTTCGAATACCGTGAAAAATGGTTGGGAGGCGGTAAAAACCGCTCTCCGAATCTACAACAACACTCCGCATTCGGCTATCGGAGATAGAGCTCCGGTCACCATCGGACCTCATAACGTCGGACTGGTTTTGAGCGAAATTTTGGATCGCAGATTTCATCGACTTCCATCAGACTATGGTGCTAGACCGAGATTCGAAGTCGGTGACGCGGTTAGAACATTGTTGACGAAA
Organism: Sabatieria punctata; assembly: GCA_030248155.1. Taxonomy (NCBI): domain Eukaryota; kingdom Metazoa; phylum Nematoda; class Chromadorea; order Araeolaimida; family Comesomatidae; genus Sabatieria; species Sabatieria punctata. The sequence continues at coordinate 2,403 of JASANB010003576.1, forward strand.
GAGAACCTCTTTCAAAAAATCAACTTGCCTCGTTGGTCGACTAATGTGTACAGAGTGCGCGCCGTAGTGCCGGGAGAGCCTCGTCCCAGCTATCTGCTAGAAGAACCGGTCTCGGCCGCCCTACTACCGGGCACGTTTCCCGAAAAAATGTTGCAGCTGCGTCATAATATTTCTGGACTATAAAATGCTGCGCTAGCTTCGAACTGACATCATTGTTCAGCGATATGGTCTACGAGACCCATCTCTACTTATCCACCAGAGACTTGGAATCGGTCTCGGACAACGTCGATGCCGTCGGCGGCTCTCTCCACTGGCGCTACTACCCTCCCTCCCGATTGATGGATAGGCTTAACGAATATCGAGACAATGGATGGATGGTGTATTGTGAAAGCGTTACTATTCCTACCAACTACGTCTCAACGACCGACGATTGCGTGCTGGCTGTTTACAATAGAAAAACTAGACGTAGCGCGATCTACTATTTCAAACCGACTGTCATAACCTCTACGATAGAGTTGGTGGACCGAGTGAAAAATGTGTTTGAAACGTCGGACTTCTTCAAAATCTTCGATCAGGATGGAAAAGTCTTATCGATCACCTATGATAAAGATCAAAACGTGGTCAGAATCGGTAAAAGCACGAAGCACGCGCCGTTGGCCGAACGTCCGTACCTGTTCCTACACTTGAGCAAAACTCTAGCCAAAAAGCTCGGATTCGACGAGAGGACCGTGTTCTCGTACACAGAAATCTTCGAAAGCGGAGTCAGTTCTACCGCATTTCCACAACCTATGGAACGGTATAACACGCTGTTCGTGCTAGCCGACTTCGTAGACTACAGTCTCGTCGGTGAAACGACGCAAAACGTAATTTCGACGATAGACTATCCATTCGCGATGAAAAGTCGATCGATTCAAGATGCGAAAACATTCGCGATCTATCCCCCCAGATGGGTTTCTATGATACCGGCGAAAAATCGAGTCTGGGAAATCAAGATCGCCGATGAAAGCATGAAAGTGTGCAATGCCGTCTACCGAGGCAATCTCCTGTTTCACTTCGTTTTCAAACCGGCTCCGATATAGTATAAAATCGAGACCTTCGAAGACTACAGATCAGTGTTGTTCTGTGTTCTGTCGAGCGGTGGCGGTTCTGTCGACGAAGAGAACGACGTTTGTTACCAACATCCATGTCAGTTGGTCTCGGTAGTCTACTCAGCGCGGATTCGTTTCAACCGGACAAAACCACCGAAACGATTCGAGGACCGGCTAGCAAATACCCGGAGGAAGCGGAGACTATAGACTTGGAGAAAGAGAAGCTAGAGTCTCGCGAAGCATTGGCGGCGCCGGAACCCGCGAAACGACTTCGACGTTGTAGAAAAAGATCTATGCCACGTCGTCGCTGCTGTCCGGTGAGACGAGCGCGAGGACGAACCAGCAACAAGAGCCGTAAAATAACGAATAGAGGACGCGCGCAACAACAACGAGGAAGACGAGCCGTAAAGTCCAAACGATTGTCAACTAGTAGAAAACCCATCAACAATAAGCGATCGGTTCAACGCCATCGTAGACGCTAAAAATGGCTAGCGAAATTATCGTTCCCGTGGAAAATCAATTCTTTCGACCGACACCACTCTGCGACCAGGTGTTGGAGACTAGCGAGGAACATATCCAACCATCTCATCTCGATCAGAATCAGGGATTTATCGAATTCAACGTTCCCGAACACAGCTCATTTTTGAAAAATAAATTCCTCCTGCAGTTGACATTCAATTTGCGAAAACTAAACGAGACTGGGCAGGAGGTGAAATTGGCGGCGGACGCCGCCACCGATCTCGTCGCTCCTATACCTCTAGCCGGACTGTCCAGCTTCAAATCGATCAGCCTCGGTCTGAATGGACACGAAATCGAAGGTACGCTGTTCTAATTTACGCAATTAGAGTCGATAGATAGAATATTTTGTTAGGAAGAAGTGGAAATTGGAGCTATAAAAGTTATTTCAAAACGTTGGCGCAGCCTAAAGATTATCTCGAACAGCAGAAGGATAACTGGTTTTGGTTTCCCGACGATCCGGGCGATATTCAGCAGACGGATGAGTAAGCACCTAACTTTATTATCCTGTATTAATTAAACTCTACATTTTTCAGCGGTGTGTCAACGGCGAAATGGAAAACTCGGCGCACTAAAGTGCTTACGTTAGGAGACATAAAAATCTCCTGTCCTCTACTGTTCGATGTGTCCGGCTCGGACAAACTTTTCCCGCCTATGACCCGTGTTCAAATTCGTCTGTTCCACGCACCGGATGAGTTTCGCCTACAGACCAGAACCGCCACTCAGACCAAGTACAAATTCAACGTCATCAAAGCCGAGCTGGTAGTTCAGAGAACGATCCTCACGGAACAGGCGGTTCAAGAGTTTAGACGCTGTTTCTCCGTCGATAGACCGCTAGTCTACACTTATCCCAGTTTCGAAGTGTTGGGTCCGTTTCAAGTTCCTCAAAACGCTACGATCTACAGCACTCGTATCAGACACGGCATCCGTCCCAATACAGTCTACGCATTTTTCGTAGACTCGGATTCGGCGGCGGGCAAATTGGAGAAAAATGCTTTCTATTTAAAAAACCTCAAAGTCATACAGTCGTCGGCTAGATTCGGTGATGAAATCTCACCCAAGAGCGCGTCGAGACTGACAACCAACTTCGATCCGCAGACCACCGAAGGTCCGTTGGACCTTAGTGACAATTTTCGAACGCTTCTGCAGAGCTTCGGTCAGCAGAGCACCTTCATCGACATAGAGCGATTGGTCTACGGATATACGAGTAAGAACCGTGGTATTTTTTCTCAGTTTAAAACTTTAAACTTTCTTTTTTTTAGTATTCTGTTACCGTTTCGAACCGCTCTGGTATTCGAAACATTATCGATTGCCTAAGCCGGCCGGTAACAACGATCTCATTCTCGACTTCGCATTCGCCGCCGAAGTACCCAACAAAGCTTCGTTGTTCGTCGTGGTGGTGGGAGAGAGAAACGTGACCTTGCGCCCCGATGGAATCGTTCAAGTGTTAGAATAGTAATAAACCATGCTGCGAGGATTTCAATTGGCTCATATTTGCGGTCGTTTGGACCGACGAATCCAATCGATTTTCGCGGGACTTTACGCCGGCGATCAGTTGCAGCGGGCGTTGGAAATGATCGATCCCAACCGACCCAGTTTCGTCATCTTTAATACGGATCCATCTCACGCTCGCGGCAGCCATTGGGTGGGAGCCTACGTCGATGCGACGGAGTCGAAATTTTACTGGCTGGACAGTCTGGCCAATACGCCTCACTACTATGGAATGGACGAATTCTGGACTAGTTTGAGCGATGGAGAATTCGTGTCGATACCGGAACGGCTTCAGTCGGAGAAGAGCAGTCGTTCTTCTTCCGGTTTGTATGTGATTTATTTCGCGCACTGTCTAGCGCGTAATAATGGAAATTTGCAAGCTTGTCTGTCTAAACTTTCTCGCAACGGTAGTACCGATATTTTTATATTGAATTGGTTCGCGGAAATGTATCCCGGCGTAGAATTGGATGTGTCGAACGGCGTTTGTTCTAAAGCTACTGGTGTATACTCTATGTGGTGTAGGGATTATAGAAAAATGGTGTCGGATCGTAAAACCGTATGAGTCTGGGATAAAACTATTGGTATAAATAGTGTTGTTAAACTAGCTCTCCCTTCATTCGTGGAATCGGAGATGAACGGAACGTCGGTTACGTGGACGTTTCAGTATCCGGCGTCGATGTTAGTGATCGGAAAAAGTGGAAGCGGTCGCTATTAGTTTTTGTTCAAAAATTTTCGTTTACCCCGGTTCTACCGTTTTCAGGCAAAACTACATTTTTGCTGAATCTATTGAAAAACTGGAGTGCAGTTTGTCCTCAGAGACCGAGACTCAGAACGATCGCCGTCTACTACTCGGTTTGGCAGCCGGCCTACAGAGAGATTCGAGATCGTTTTTCCATCGATGATGGCTACGCCGTCTATTTCTACCAGGAACTACCCAACGACTCCAACCTCCCAACCACTAATGAACTGAACACCGATGAGAGCGCGTTGGTGATCGTCGACGATCTCCAAGGCAAAACCGGCGCCGTCCGCGGTGGTGGTGATTGCATTCGCGATTTGTTCTGCATTCATTCCCACCATAAAAATCTGTTCGTCGCGTTTGCTGTTCAGGATCTGACGGAAAATGGAAGTCTGTTGCGCACGATACGAAAAAACGGCACCTATCTAGTTCTCATGCCCAGCACGGCTTGCACTCTGGATATTAATACGATACAGAGAGCGCGTTTTCCACATTATCCTCGATTCTTGAACACTGTCGCGAAGCGTGTATTCTACGAGCTGGAGCGCGACTATTTAATAGTCGACTGTTCCAATCAGTCCGTCAAAACCGATCAGTTTCGCCTAAAGACCGGTCTGTTCCCGGGTGACTCGGAAAAGCTGCTCTACAATCCTAGATGAACGACGACAATAGCGGCGTTGGTGTCGGCAACAGTGGATCTGCGACGACGACACCCGTACTCGTCCTTAAACTGTTGCTCAGCGAAGATCGCCGTCTGACACCGGTTCAAAACTATATTCTGCGCACTACTTCTACGCGTTACGACGGGTGGCTCAAATTCGCGCGTATCGGTTTTCGTCAACTCGCTAACTGGTTGGATCACAGGAGCGGCGACACTGTCGGTCGGCGACAGAAACAACAACGCGAAGAGAAAACCTCGTTGTTACTACCTGTCACAGAAGAGGAGGCGTCGATCTTGTTGAAACACCGCAAGCTGATTCGTCGTTTCCTCAACTCCAAACAACCGGTCGGCTTCTTTCGCGCTCACAAACGGAGTCTAAAACCGTTGCTGAATATAATTCTCGGCTACAACTGATTATTATTATGACGTTCGTGGAATACGTAGCCGTGGAGCGGGCGCAGTTCGAAGATATCAAACAACAGCTATCAGTACTCAACCAACAACGAGAAAAACAAGTGGGAAGTTTGAACAACTACGATGGCGATTCACCGATGAAGATGAGCGGAGGGTTAATAGATGAAGAAGAGATTAGAGAGATTATCGATTCATTGCCCGAAACTCGACGTCGTTCCGCTCAACGGATGTTGGAGATTTTACTACGCGGTCGAAAGTTCGGCTACGACCATCTAACGGGCGAAATCTTAATCGCAGTACCGGAACAACAACGATGTCAACGCGTCAAAAACAGTAATCTGAGAGACATTCTGTTCTACGTCAGCGGTGACAACCGCGGTGAGGGTGTATCCGATTATTATCCTATCGGTGTAACAGAATTTGTAAAACTGTTGTCTGAGACTAGATTTGGCAGTACCGAATTGTACGACACTAGTTTGCGCAAAATGTTATTGTCCTATCGTGAGAGTAGAAAAGAATAAAGTTTTTTGTCAGTTTTGTTCGCGTTCTACTCATTACTTCACTGACAAGACTTAAATGGATTTGTTTTGAATCTGTAAGGTTTAGTCATGTTTAGTCAGTGAATCTGTTAAGCAGAATGATGTAGCAGTTGAACAATTATGAACATCCGGCGACTTATTCTACTGGTCGGAACAAAAAATTCGTTCTACCTGACAATGGTGAACTTCGCAAAATTGTGGACAGCAAGGCCAACAGCTGGTAGACAGCGGCGCAGTGGTACACCCCAGAGAGTGGAATGAACGGTTTTAGAGAACTGTCTATATATATAAGGTCGACCTATTTTTGACCTATCATTAATTTATCATGCTAGGTAAGCTACACTTTTATGGAATGAAACTTTCTAGATAAGTCCGCATTTTAGTAAAGTTATTATCTTTATCCTCCGTCTCCTTTTCTTCTTCTTCTTCATCCTCCTCATTCTCTTCTACGGTTTCCCACCCCTCCTCTTCCTCCTCCTCCTCCTCCTCCACCTCCTGTACTAGACAGTACAGACCGTGCCAACGGTTTCGAACCGTTAGCTTTTTTCTGAACATTACAACGCTTCTCCTCCTCCTGACCACGGGCTGCGGAAGTCGCATGCGCTGGTAGATTAGGTGACAGTAATGCTGGCGGATGCATAATCTGCAGTAACTTTTTTACCACCATTTTTTCAAACTGTCAATACCGTAAGCGGTGATCTCGCTTTCTCATCGCTCTCACCATCCTTCTCGCCGCAACCCTTAGTTTTTTTTGGATCAGCTCCTCTTCCCAGCTGAAATTAATTCAACGATCTTAGCTTATGGTGTGAATTGTACTTTGTATAGCGGTTGTTGTTGCTGTTCATGTATTAGCTTCCTCTTTTTGCGCGCCCTTTTCATCAGAGGTCCAGACAGCTGACTATCCTTTTTAGCAGGCGGATTGGAGCTCAGCTCTCGGCCGAGGGGTGTTATCTGGAATAAATCTAACGCATTCAGCGTGAGAATAATAAACTGCAGGTTGTGTTTCTTCTTTTAACAAAAACGACTTACCGTAGTACCAGTCTTCATTAACTGAGGGATCATTTCCTCGACCTTTTTACCATGGCTGAAACCCAAAATACAGTTGTACACTTTAAATTACTGCAGATTCTCACCGGTAAAGATGGGTGTAAAGAGAGTATCGAAAGGCCAACCGATCATTTTTACATATTGGACAGCTAGAAACGATTTCTTTCATTCATAATCACCAAAATTTCATTCAATTTCAACTCACCTATAGTGAAAGTTATGATCGTGCTTTTTCTCGAACGGTCTGCCACATAGTTTCTCTCCAACTTTTTTGTCGCAGGTCATCACTCTGTTCCACCCGTTTTTTAAGGAATAACACAAAACAAGAACACAAAATTCAGATATTAATCTGATTAAACAGATATGCAGAATCATAAGCTCGCAGTTTTTCAATCTTTATTCAACCGGTTTCAACAGCTAACCTAACGTAGTGTTGTTATGAATGACTACTAGTCACAGTCATACTTTGTGATATCGTAGTCAAAGTCGAAGTTCGACTACCTTCATGACCATACATAAATACATACTCAAACAAATACCAGATAGTTATACCGTTTGACTACCAACACATTTTGTTATAAGCTTTTTAGCGAATTTTCCGAATTTTTTATAGTTTCCAACTAAATATTTTATAAACTAGTTCCAATGTTGGTCATTGTAGAAGACAAAACAACCTTTTTCTCTAAAAAATTTTTCCAATGACAGGCGTCAGTCACCAGTCAGTGACTACATTATGGTCAGATTTGACTAGCATGGTATTGTAGTCAAACGACCGGTAGTCATGGTCACAGTCAAACGGAACTTTCGGTACTGTTACACCACTCGTTCATCTTCCTTCTCCTTTACTATAAAATACTCTTTCATTAGTTGTGGCATTAGGTTTTTCAACTCGATAAGGTTTTGCGGCGTCAGGGTGATGCGCTTTTCAAAATTAACAGTTTTGTATTGGTTTCCATTTGAATAATATTCCTACAAAATTACAGAAAAAGTAGGCTATGATCAAAACAGATAACCAACCTGAATTGTGAAGTATGAAACATTTTTGGTTTTTGAAATGTACCACTGTACACCGAGTATGTTGGCTGAGTTTTTGGAACGACCGATACTGAAAACGATCGATGTAGAACCAGTAGGCTGTCGTTTATTTTTTTCCGTTGGTTTCTAGAAAACCATCCTTGGATCAAAGGATATACGTGGTTGGATCGAATTACCGTTTCCGTTTTATCGGCAACCAATTTTTCAAACTTCTGCTCTGCCTGCAGTTCATCATCATCATCATCAACAATTTTCTAAAATATTCAATTCTATCTCAAACGTGTTTGCGACAGAGATGTCGGTTGTCTAATGCATCAGCGATAGAGCCCAGTCCGGGACGCATTTTAAACTAAAAATAATTCTATCTCAAACGTGTTTGCGACAGAGATGTCGGTTGTCTAATCCATTCAGGATAGAGCTCAGTCCGGGACGCATTTTAAACTAAAAATAATTCTATCTCAAACGTGTTTGCGACAGAGATGTCGGTTGTCTAATGCATCGGCGATAGAGCCCAGTCCGGGACGCATTTTAAACTAAAAATAATTCTATCTCAAACGTGTTTGCGACAACTTTCACGGGAGCCCAGTCCGGGACGCATTTTAAACTAAAAATAATTCTTTCTCAAACGTGTTTGCGACAGAGATGTCGGTTGTCTAATGCATCGGCGATAGAGCGAAAAAAACCAGTCCGGGACGCATTTTAAACATAAAAAATAATTCTATCTCAAACGTGTTTGAGCCCAGTCCAGGACGCATCTTAAACTAAAAATAATTCTATCTCAAACGTGTTTGCGACAGAGATGTCGGTTGTCTAATGCATCAGCGATAGAGCCCAGTCCGGGACGCATTTTTAAACTAAAAAATATGTGGAGGGAAGAAATAATTCTATCTCAAACGTGTTTGCGACAGAGATGTCGGTTGTCTAATGCATCGGCGATAGAGCCCAGTCCGGGACGCATTTTAAACTAAAAATAATTCTATCTCAAACGTGTTTGAGCCCAGTCCGGGACGCATTTTAAACTAAAAATAATTCTATCTCAAACGTGTTTGCGACAGAGATGTCGGTTGTCTAATGCATCGGCGATAGAGCCCAGTCCAGGACGCATTTTAAACTAAAAATAATTCTATCTCAAACGTGTTTGAGCCCAGTCCGGGACGCATTTTAAACTAAAAATAATTCTATCTCAAACGTGTTTGCGACAGAGATGTCGGTTGTCTAATGCATCAGCGATAGAGCCCAGTCCGGGACGCATTTTAAACTAAAAATAATTCTATCTCAAACGTGTTTGAGCCCAGTCCGGGACGCATTTTAAACTAAAAATAATTCTATCTCAAACGTGTTTGCGACAGAGATGTCGGTTGTCTAATGCATCGACGATAGAGCTCAGTCCGGGACGCATTTTAAACTAAAAATAAATCTAACTCAAACGAGATTGAGCCCAGTCCGGCACGCATTTTAAACTAAAAATAATTCTATCTCAAACGTGTTTGCGACAGAGATGTCGGTTGTCTAATGCATCGACGATAGAGCTCAGTCCGGGACGCATTTTAAACTAAAATTACCTGTTCCTTGCCCACAACTTGTCGCTGTTGATCCAGTTTTATTCGCTTTGCCATGACAATCAACGCTCACTAGCATATAACAGTTACAATGCTTATTTTTGCTTTCGCGATCCATTTATATACAGAAAACTAGGTCGATATGATTGATGACCCTATTAACTCTTATTGTGCGCCGAATAATTATACTCTCGGTCGGAGTTGCTGTTCCAGTATAGCAGAATGGTTGGTGTAAGTTGACTAGCTTAAATTTGTATATTAACACAGCGGCTTACCCAAGTGGGTGTAGGGTGTGTAAACCCCTCCCTTTTGCGGTTGAAGTAGTAGGAAGGGAAATCGTGTGAATAAGAGAAAATGAAGGAATTATGTGCTAAATGAAACGATTTCTAACGACTCGCATAAATGGGTTATATGTCCAGTACATTTAGTGCATAGATTTACTATGTCTTTTTTCCGAATTCCGAATTTTCGGTCATAACAATAACAATAACAACAGCGAATGAAATGAAATGGTGTGACGTACGTAGCAGACAATGAGGAAAAAACAGAAAAACCGAGGACCAGTGAGATCACCCAACCGATTCCTAGCAATGTGATATCTAACAATTTTTGAATTTAAATTGTTTATCATTTTCTAGAAAACTAACACGATTACCAAAGCTCCAACCTCTTATAGGCCTCGATAGCATGGGTTTCTTCGTAGCAGACGCCTAAAACGTTTGTTTATTGTTGAAATCGTGCAGTATAGGAAAGCGAGATACATAAAAAATACTGTACTACGTTCACTACAGAGAGGTGTGTACGGTATACATAGAACGTGCATACGAGTACATGTACATACGTAAAAAGCGAGCATCATGCATACAATTATGGGTGAAGCTTTACCGTTTCAATAGCGGTACTGGAAGCGATGGGCAGAAGTGTAGTTGTCCGCACCGCCGATTCTGTTCGCTTTACCATCGGTGTGTTCGGGGCGAGCCTGAAACAACAGCAATACATTGCATACGGTCTAACAGTTTCGAGTAGTAAGTTGTATATGGACAGTACAAACACATACATAGACGGGTATTGACGTAGCTAGTGTAGTTCGCCGACTTACGGTTGTCTGCGGTGGTCGACTTCGCCGACCCATCAGGTGCGTTCTGCGCCACGCCGGTAGCCGCGTAGTCCGCGTTGCAGTCTGAAACACCGTCAACACAAAGTTCGGTCCGTTCGTACCTATACATAAACTTTCCCAAATCCGGCGCATTCGTACATAATACGTAACATTTTAAAGAGATTGTACACAGCTAGTTTTTAATACATACATGTGTTGGCCGGCGAGTCATGCGCGGTGGGCGCGTTCTGACAGAGGTTGGCGGCTGACGAGTCCTGCGCGGCGGTGACCAGCGAGTCGTGCGCGGTGGGCGCGCTCTGGCAGAGGTTGGCGGCCGGCGAGTCCTGTCAGGCGACGGCCGGCGAGTCCTGCGCGGCGGTGGTCGGCGAGTCATGTGCGGTGGTCGCGTCCTAACAAAGGTTGGCGACTGGCAAGTTGTGCGCGGCGGTCGTGTCCTGACAGACGGCGACGGTCGGTGAGTCGTGCGCAGCGGTCGCGTCCTAACAGAGGGCGGCGGTCGGCGAGTCCTGCGCGTAGCCGGTCCGGTTCTATGTCTCGGAGGCGGACGGCGACTAGACCGAGTCTAAAACACCGAAAGTGCGCCCGGTGCCTACGCACAACCCAATAGTTTTGAAAAAAAGGCTGCATGCAAGCGACACAACAGTACGAACATGGACAACACAAATACGTGCATGTACATGCTCTATAACCTCAGTCTCAGTTATACTTCAATAAATGTACTCCGGCATGACTCCGGCATGCCGCGGCACACCATCTCCGATCTGAAAAGCAACAGACCGATAAAACCATTCTACTAGGTTTGCGCACACTCTGTACAAACAATAATAATAAAAGGGGAACAGAAATTTTGACAACGCTACCTTAGTAGATTTAAGCGACAATCGTCGCCAAAAACAGCGGAAAGCATCAAGAGCAAAAGCAGCGTCATACCTATGACTAGATCGGATGGTGAGTGAGCAGTAGTGTCTACGCCGTCGGGGAAAGGCTTAGGCGCCGATACGAAAAAGTGATGCAGTTATGGCTTCTCTTATGCAAATATGCCAGCGCGCAGGAAGAAAGAAAGCCGTTGGCAGACCCGTTTTTTAAACGGAGAAGAGGCGCCATTCTGTACGTACGTAGGCTGCACGTACATAGACGAGCGACAGTTGGGAACACTGTTGAAAATATATTTTAACCTATTTACTTTCGTTGTCGGCTGTTTAGGACCGGTCCCGGACACAATAGCGTGGTCAATTTGGCTTCGGTCTCATACTAGTCCATAACATACAATTGTAGTTGACTAACCCCCAGACCGAGATACTCTACTATCATTACCCAGTTGTCGACTAAATTTCAATCCCGGACAGCTGTTTTACAAATAAATCGGCTTTGGTCTCATACTAGTACGGGTTGGCCGACAGCCGACCTACATAGAACGGATAGGTGAAAAGTTTAATTGTGCGCGCGACGCACATTTCAGTCGCATAAACTAGTATCTGGCGGTCGGTTTTGTAGTGCGTTGTTGATTTTAAACGTTAATCTACTATCATTACCCAGTTGTTGACTAAATTTCAATCCCGGACAGCTGTTTTACAAATAAATCGGCTTTGGTCTCATACTAGTACGAGTAGTATAGTACATGATACACTAGACCCTGTCTTGGACGTCTCATACTAAAGTCTGTTCAAAAATCTTTGGCGCTGGGTACATCAGGCAGTGTCCCGAATTTATGCGTGGTGTGAACCCCATACATGTATATATGGATCTGTTCCTCTCATCAACGAGATTACTATACTGTTCTCGAAATTTGCATATTATACTTTGCTTAGAAGAAACGGGCCTGACAATAAAATCGACTTTTTTGGCAAAGCGCCAATTTTTGTGCCGATACCAGATTCGCATTCCCCAGCCTTCAGGCATCTCGAAAATGCTACTATATGTGAGTCTACGATCAACCCTACCAAAGTTACACTCGATTTTCTAACGCCGACAAGCGGTCAAAATTTTGCTCTCCCATAGTTAAGCACAAAAATTCATTCAAGATCGAACACATGGGGGTTTTTTCCTCCAACCATTTTCAGCTTTACGGTTCTATATTATTTCGGACATGCTGAATCCAGCGGTCACACTGGTTTTGCTCCACGACTTTGATTTTTGCTAGAAATTTGATCTCGAAGTTAGGGTGTCCACCTGAATTTCAGAAAGTGTTGATGTCGTGTCGGCATTAGAAAATCGACTGTAACTCTGGTAGAGTTGATCGTAGATCCATATATGGTAGTATTTTCGAGATGCCTGAAGGTTGGGGAATGTGAATCTAGTATCGGCACCAAAATTTGCGCTTTGCCTAAAAAGTCGATTTTTTTGTCAGGCCTCTTGCTTCTAACTAAAACGACTTTGATTTTTGCTAGAAATTTGACCTCGAAGTTAGGGTGTCCACCTGAATTTCAGAAAGGCATAGCCCAACGTATCTTGTGTGGCCCTGGTCAAAAGCCCATACATGTATATATGGGTCTGTTCCTCTCATCAACTACATTACTATACTGTTCTCGAAATTTGCATATTGAACTTTAGTTAGAAGCAAGAGGCCTGACAAAAAAATCGACTTTTTAGGCAAAGCGCAAATTTTGGTGCCGATACTAGATTCACATTCCCCAACCTTCAGGCATCTCGAAAATACTACCATATATGGATCTACGATCAACTCTACCAGAGTTACAGTCGATTTTCTAATGCCGACACGACATCAACACTTTCTGAAATTCAGGTGGACACCCTAACTTCGAGATCAAATTTCTAGCAAAAATCAAAGTCGTGGAGCAAAACCAGTGTGACCGCTGGATTCAGCATGTCCGAAATAATATAGAACCGTAAAGCTGAAAATGGTTGGAGGAAAAAACCCCCATGTGTTCGATCTTGAATGAATTTTTGTGCTTAACTATGGGAGAGCAAAATTTTGACCGCTTGTCGGCGTTAGAAAATCGAGTGTAACTTTGGTAGGGTTGATCGTAGACTCGCATATAGTAGTATTTTCGAGATGCCTGAAGGCTGGGGAATGCGAATCTGGTATCGGCACAAAAATTGGCGCTTTGCCAAAAAAGTCGATTTTATTGTCAGGCCCGTTTCTTCTAAGCAAAGTATAATATGCGAATTTCGAGAACAGTATAGTATTCTCGTTGATGAGAGGAACAGATTCATATATACATGTATGGGGTTCACACCACGCATAAATTCGGGACACTGCCGGATGTACCCAGCGCCAAAGATTTTTGAACAGACTTTAGTCCAAGATAGGGTCTAGGGTGTCATGTACTATACTACTAAAGTTTTTGAAGGTAACGGCATTGTAAGTCAGTTCTGTTTGATGGTACCTCTCAGGTCGATGAACGTTTTTCATTTGTTTAATCGGTTTTGTGTTGATACTGTGCATGCGTATGTCTTAGTGTACATTTATAATGTGTAGAACAGAATATTGCCTTCACTAACAGGCAAGCAGTGCGTTTAGATCAGCTCTGTTACCTTTTGGGCCGGCTTACCATTTCATAATTTAAAGTAGCCCCAAAATGAGCACTACAGTATATAATAGAACATTTTTTTGATATGCTGCTTGTTTAGTTACCAACCATCCTCCCTCAGAATTTGGGCTCAGCCCCTGACCAACGTCAGGCTCCCAGTCCCAACCACCCTCCCTTGTCGGCCTGACCTGCCCATGTACATGAATGAAGAAGTTACATGTATGATTTTCGAAATCCTCAAAGTCTCTACTTTCTTTCTAAAAATCACGTTGGCCAAACTACAGAAAAATCGCATTTCTTCCTCAGCACAAATTATCATAACCAGAATCAGTGACTGTTGCACAGATTAGTTTACACTGTACTACAGAGCTTGGGCTCTTCTACATACAGCAATTTCCTGGATGCCCAAAGCGCTCCGACTCATCAATATAAACGAATTCGCAAGAAAAACACATAATTCAGTGAATTTTGAAAAGGGCTTTAATTTTTTATGAAACCAAAAAAATTCAACAAAACTTTCCGCATTTTGAAGCCAGAAACAAAAGATTGCTTTAGCCCATGCTGCCGACAATGGTCCTGAGTCCAATGAGTAAACTCAGGAGGAACTAAATGCAATAGATACCTGGACAAATGTCTTCATATTTGCCTGCACAGTACATCTTGTTGTAGCAATTACGTGTTCTGTACTTTATATGTATCTGAATACCACATTATGCATCAGACAGAGGTTGCGTTTTGGAAACACAATTGGATCACCCAGTTTTTCTTATCGTAATTAATTGTCATTGCCAACCGAAATCAGGCAGCCATCAGGCAGACATGTTAAGTGGGGGGTCGGCAGAATCGGCCGGCATGGTGTGCGTTGGACATCCCTGTGGCCCCAAAGTAAAACCCTAAAACAGTTCCGCCCAACTCCCTCTGGGTAGCCAGCAATGGCCATCCATGGTTCTCTCTGATGGGGCCATTTTCCATAGTAAAACTCCAAAACACCCCTAACGGAAATGGGCGTTTCTCAGGGGGCCGAGTTAGCTAAGACACGTGCTAGCCAGCGTTCGAAAGCTCACATCATGGGCTTTCAGAATCTGCAATAAAATTTATGGTGATTTTTGTTGTATCAAAAATAATCGATCGCAAAATATCGATTGATCACGATTTTATCGGTTTTCAGCATCTGACTAAAGTAACTACAAAGGAAAATGGGATGACCAAATTGAGGTTTTCTGGTACGTCAAATTCATTGGCGACGCCCATTTACAGCTACGATCACTTGATCAGTCGATAATCGATATTGGATAAATTATCGATTTTTTGCTCTGCAGATGACCCAACTACACAGGCTATGATGTCAGTGGTTTTCGAGCAAGCTGATTTCAACCACAATGTCGGTTTAGAGCTATCATCGCGTTTTAATTCGATAATCGATATCGATTGATTATCGATTTTTACTGTGCAGATAAACAAAACACATAAGCTATAATGTTAGTGGTTTTTGGGCATGCCGATTTCAACCATTATATCGGTTTAGAGCTATCATCGCATTTTAATTCGATCATCGATATCGATTGATTATCGATTTTTTGCTGTGCAAATAAGCAAAACACATAAGCTATAATGTCAGTGGTTTTTGGGCATGCTGATTTCAACCATTATGTCTTTTTTGAGCTATCATTGCAGTTAATTCGATCATCAATATCGATTGATTATCGATTTTTTCTGTGCAAATGATCGAACAACACAGGCTATGTTTTTAGTGGTTTTTGGGCATTCCGATTTCAACCATGATGTCGTTTTAGAGCTATCATTGCAGTATAGTTCGATTATCAATATAGAATAGCATTATAGGCTCCTGGCCCGTTACTAGTTTATGCATACGCTTTATGTACTACAAAACTCTGATTGCTTTGGAGCATGTAGTATACAGTCCAAATATTTTAGAATAGATTGTTCTGAAGTCTTGCTTTCTTTTTGTGTTCTGTACCGAAACCCACTTTAATCAGGCGCCCTTCGATATACTTCTTGTGCCTAATGTTTTCCTATTAGAATATAGTTATTATAAACACAGTTGAAATATTCAAAATGCCCATATATTGATTGATGCATTCACTATGGGTAAACGGACACCAGCTTAGCTACAACAAGTAATGCAAGAAAAAGCATAAGGCGGAAGTTGTATTATTTCACATATTCCACAAAAATCGATACTTGACAATCAATCGATAATCGAACTGCGATGATAGCTCTAAAACGACATCATGGTTGAAATCGGAATGCCCAAAAAACCATAAAAAAAGCCTATGTGGTTCAATCATTTGCACAGAAAAAATCGATAATCAATCGATATTGATAATCGATCTAAACTGAAATGATAGCTCTAAACCGACATAATGGTTGAAATCGGCATGCCCGAAAACCACTGACATTATAGCTTATGTGTTTTGTTTATCTGCACAGCAAAAAATCGATATTCAATCGATATCGATTATCGAATTAAAACGCGATGATAGCTCTAAACAGACATAATGGTTGACATCGGCATGCCCGAAAACCAGTGACATTATGGGCTTATGTGTTTTGTTTATCTGCACAGCAAAAAATCGATAATCAATCGATATCGATTATCGAATTAAAACGCAATGATAGCTCTAAACCGACATGATGGTTGAAATCGGCATGCCCAAAAACCACTAACATTATAGCTTATGTGTTTTGTTTATTTATCTGCACAGTAAAAAATCGATAATCAATCGATATTGATTATCGAACTAAAACGCGATGATAGCTCTAAACTGACATCGGTTGAAATCAGCATGCCCGGAAACCACTAACATCATAGCCTGTGTAGTTGGGTCATATGCAGTGCAAAAAATCGATAATCGATCGAATATCGATTATCGACTGATCAAGTGATCGTAGCTGTAAATGGGCGTCGCCAATGAATTTGACGTACCAGAAAACCTCAATTTGGTCATCCCATTTTCCTTTGTAGCTACATTAATCAGATGCTGAAAACTGATAAAATCGTGATCAATCGATATTTTGCGATCGATTATTTTTGATACAACAAAAATCACCATAAATTTTATTGCAGATTCTGAAAGCCCATGATGTGAGCTTTCGAACGCTGGCTAGCACGTGTCTTAGCTAACTCGGCCCCCTGAGAAACGTTCATTTCCGTTAGGGGTGTTTTGGAGTTTTACTATGGAAAATGGTCCCATCAGAGAGAACCATGGATGGCCATTGCTGGCTACCCAGAGGGAATTGGGCGGAACTGTTTTAGGGTTTTACTTTGGGGCCATAGGCATATCCAACGCACACCATGCCGGCCGATTCCGCTGACCCCCCACTTAACATGTCTGCCCGATCTCGGTTGGCAATGACAATTAATTTGGTGTTCTGTCAAGCTGTCCTTGATCTTGGTGGACCTGTTCGTGCTGTAACAGACTAGGCAGTGCAGCAATGTTGGAAATGTTCGGTTTTTCTGAATACACATAGCCTAGTAGGACATACTGTATAGGCAAATGTTGTTTATGGTTTGAAATTTTTGAAATACTTGAGTGTAGCTAATTCGATAGTCATTCGACAATTTGACCAATTGCATGCCGGTTAGAAAGTCAGGTAGGGAACTAAGTTGACAGTACTGCATGTACTGGTTTCCGGTCCAGGAGCGTAAACCAAAAAAATGCGTCAGGGTTCACACTGATTACGCAAAGCAATTCACAGAGTCTCCATACAGCGTCACAGAACTGTTGACCACGAAAACCAAACTACTCCATTTCAAGGCGCTACCAAAATTTTTTTTTAATTTTGTGGGTTTTATACTGGTTCTAATATGTGACATTTATATATCAAATTAATCTATGAAGCAAGCTCTTTTCGGTGCCATAAACCATTTTGCGATTGGGCTCGGTTTGACAGAATGGCATTCATTTGAATAGGATGGTTCAGACCGAAAAGGTCGAAAGACGCAAAATTTTGACGACCACCCAAACTTCAGAGGGTATAAAGTGCCCGTCTACCAACGATGCCCCAATATTTTTTAATGGATCGATAGCTTATGTCCTTGACTATTTTGGTGCTAAAAAAGCTTATAGTTGGCATGTCCTGAACTGGGCTGAGCTGTCCGAAAGGACAGTGGAACTCATAAACAATAAACAAACAAACAAACAAACAAACAAACGTACAGTTTTTGAGAAAAGTGTGATCGAAATTTTCAGGTGCCAAAAAATCGCACTTTTTGAGGTTTCCAATGGAAATGAAGGGCGTCGCGAGATTCAGAAACCCCGTTTTGATAAGATAAAACCTTTCAATCCTATAAATTCGGAAGGAAAAATTTGCCTTGCCTCTAAACGTCCCCCCTCCATAACTCCTGTGCAAATCGAGATAGCGAAATTTGGACATTAGATTCGTTTTTCTCATCAAAAACTGATTTAGAATATCTATTGTACAAATTACATAAGTGATTTTGAATTTTTTTTGACCCGCTAGTTGGCCCGTTTTCTCATGCAGAGACAATTAAAATTTCGAAGAGGAACCAGGGCGAGAAATTTTAAAAATTAGCCTTTAAGAAAGCATTTAGAAGCCGTTCTGGAGCGTAAAATAAGCAGAAATTAACAGTTTTAGTCCGTATTTGATCTACTTGCTGTATTGCAATGTTTCTTATTTTCGGATTTTTTCTTCTTACTCCGCCGGAAAGGGATGTACCAAACCCGCACCCCCTCCTGGGTACAGTACTAATACGGTCTGTATCTCTAAAAATGACAAATTTCAATTGAATCACAAACGTTTATGTTAGATAAGATCAGAGAAATTGCACTATTTTACTGTACTGGTGTACTACTTAGAAAAGCGGACAGTATAAGACATTCTGAATCTTTAGTTTATTAACGCAAATAACGGCTTTCTAGTCCTAACCATCGGTCAATCTTTTCGATTTTTTTCAGATCAGTTTTTCAGTTCAACTACAGGGCTGTTTGTTTTCCGGAAAAAAACTCAAGCCGGTTTTTTTCGGTTTATTTTTCAAAAGTTATTTTCCGAGATGACAGAAAATTTTTTTAACAATCGCTTTTTATTGCAGAATTCACCGAAATAGCGTGAGTCTTATTATAAAATGCACTAATTTCATGTTTTAGTGTAGTAATTTGATTTTAAAACATCAAAATACAATAATAAAACTTGTCTGAAAATGGTACCGGTATTTTTTGCGAAAAAACAGCTAAGTTACACTGTATGCCATGGAAATGCTTGTAAGGCTTCTTTCTATTAACGTAAATTCAAAACGTTGGAAGCGAATTTAACCAGTAATTGTGTGTATTTCCTTTAAAAGCTTACTTGAGTTTTTTCCGCGTTTTAGTTTTTTCCGAGGCCCTAAGAAAAAACCCGGTTTTTTTCGGAAAAAAACGAAAAAACCAAGGAATAAAACCGACCCAACAGCCCTGGTTCAACAGCGATTTTTTCGATTTTTATAGGTCCTAATTCGTATTGGCTATTGGGGCATTAAGAGTCAGTTCGCGAGAGAATCGACCCTGCTATGTGCAAGTCGAAAAATCGGCCATCGTGAAAACTTAGCCCTGGGGTCTCCGGTTTGGGGAAGTTGTACCTAACGATGACTTGTGCTAAACCTGAAGAGCACAGCCCTCTAGGTGCCCTGGTCCGGCAGAGCCAGCCCTCGGAAGCAGGGTGGGCAACCATCAAAATCGGACTGTCAATACGTCATGTTTGACTGAGTGTCACTTGCGACCCAAAGCAGCTAGAACGTTGTGCTTGGTGCCAAACGAATCGTCATGACATGGGCTTTCGTGTACCGCATAAGTAGTACTGTTTCGCTGTTTCGTTCTCTAACCACGACATCGAATGTGAAAAAATCCGCAAAAAAAATTCATGGTGAAGTTCACTAAATTAGATTTTTCTCGAAAATAAAAAAAGTTACCCTCGGGATTTTTTTATATTTTATAGCCCTGTGAATTGCGCTTCTAACGGTGTATAGAAAGTGGCAAAAACGCATGCCTCTGCATATCAAATTTCCACTCAAAGTTCAAAGATAACCAAAAATTCGCTTATTTACCACTATTTAAGCATGTATGTATGTATGTATGTATGTATGTATGTATGTATGTATGTATGTATGTATGTATGTATGTATGTATGTATGTATGTATGTATGTATGTATGTATGTATGTATGTATGTATGTATGTATGTATGTATGTATGTATGTATGTATGTATGTATGTATGTATTTCAAACTTGCTGTCTATCATAAAGTTATACATATATTTTTGAAACCATCAATGTACTGAAGGCACACATTGGCACTCACACTGGTCAGACATTTCACAATGGCTTGATAACGTTAAACCAAGTATTCCAGGTTAAAGCAGATCTCACATCGTAGTAATAATAGTAGATGTGGCTGTTCTTGCAAATTGTGGTCTGATAGATTGCTTCAATAAACCTAGAATGATTTAGGGTAATGAACTATGATTGAAAACCAAAGCAGTTTTTGGTAGTGATAACATACCATGCATCCCAGTCTTCATAATCATCAGATTGTTGGGTTAGGAATATCTGTAGCTTTCTGATTTGTCCAATGTCAAAGTCATCAAGTGTAACGGTGTGGTTTGATGATGGTAAAATATACTTAGTACGGCAGTCTGGCAACAGCCTTCCTCAGACTCAGAACATTTCCTCTTCCTTCTGTGCCTTCTAGAGTAATGTATGCTTTACGCTGCCAAAATGATACTCCAGCCCAATGAGCTGACCCAGTCAGTATTGAAACGATATGTTGACCTGTGTAGAAATCATTGATTGATTTGTATATATTCTGTATGTGCACATTGCATAGAACTTACATTTTGATCTGATCTTTGCCCTGGCAGTATAATCTGACATGTTCTTGTAAATAAACATAGGCTGTAGCTGAGGAACTTGAACTGGTGACTTCCAAAACCATTGGTTCACTGTGAATGAATAAGTGAGATTTGGCGTTTTGATTACTGCATATTGCAGAAACAAGGCATCCATAGATGAGAAAAACTTTACAGTCACATGAATGATCTGAAGCAAAGTTCATTATAGAAACTAGATAACTATGGTAACTGTGGCAAAGGAACAAACATCATTTGGCATACGTGCAGTTGTTGCACTGGTCAAGGCGCCCTTCTCGGAAATACCAACATATCCATCAAATGGAATAGTTAGAGTTCTCTCTAGGTTTTGAAAACCGTACGTGTAAGCTACTTCTAATTCGAGCTTTACACCAAATGCTGCACCCCAGTCCATGGCACCACTCCATAATTCAAATAGATACTCTATAAAAAACATAGTTTTTCAGATCAAACGAAATTCCTTCTACCTGCAATAAAGAAAGGAGTCACAGTGCAACTGGGATGCTTGCACATTTTATCCATTGCCAAATACCATTCTTGATTATTACATTCATGTACATATGTTTTGCAGCTTCACTTCGATTCCAGCCAAACGAGTATCTTACAGAGCAACAAATTATGTCCTACTTTTCACGCAAAGCACGCAGTGATGATGGCACGGCTACCAGGCCAAGAGGACCTGCACAAAAGCGACAGTGTACTCAGAGTAATAGGGACGCAGCAAATTTTCTTCATTGTCTTGTGTTATCTTTTAGTTCCTGAAAATCAAGATGAGCAACTTGACATTGAACAGCCCCAAGATACTGATGAGTACATTTACATCCGCCGTGATGCTTACATAAATGATCACAACCATGTCAATGTTGAATACGAATTGTGGCGCAACAGAAATGGGTGATCTGATAAGTGATCCTTGACTGATACGTAGTTCAGTGGCGTATCCAGGGGTGTAGGGTGGGTTCACCCACCTTTGCGGCGGAGGTAGGAAGGAAAATTGACTAAAAATCAGAGAAATGAAGGAATTATGTACTCAAACTGTCTAACCATGATCTAAAATCATCGCCAACTCCACGAAAACAGATTGGAAATCGGTGCTGCTCAAGCAGCAGCCAGGCTAACTGATGATGTTGACAGAGTTAGTAGTGAACGAATCAGATTGGCGCAGACGGAAGGTCGAGCCAGACAGCGACATAGCGAAGCGCTGAAAAGACTGAAAGCAGAACGTGCCTCTGAGGAGCAGCAGCGCAGATGGAGAATTGAGCGCAGAAAGTTAGCGGCCGAATGCGCCTCCACCCGCAGTCGGTGTTTGCGTCTCAGACAGAACATTGCACAGAACAGACTGAACCCATTTCCAAAACTCGAACTGCCAAATTTTCGAACCATCACAGCCAAAAGAGCATTTGCCTACAGAGGCCCCTCTCTTATCAATGATGCTGTTGAATGTCTTGGACTGGATCTAAATCATCCTGTTAGTTTTCGCAAATTTACGGGTTTGCTAAAAAGTTACTATGACAACAGTCTTGGCTAGTCTTGAGTTGTACTGTATGTAGTACGTGTTGTGTATGTTGTGAACGTAGCCTACGGGCTTGACTGGTTCTACTGCCATATCGTTCACAATAAAAATGATTCTGAAAAATGATTCTAAAACTGTCTATTTTATGATCAGAATATCTTTTAAAAGCCATTTTTAGAAAATGCACATGCACATGCCTAACTTTTTCACCTTTCTTTCTATTTAGAAGGCTAATTTCTCAAAATTTTCTCGCCCTTGTTGGGCAGGGGCCAAAAATTTACAACCCCCCTTTAGCAAAATCCTGGATACGCCATTGATGTAGCTTAGTTTGGTCATTTCTCACTATGAAATTCATTATCAGTTTCTAATGAATCAACTTCCTACTAAGCATAATTATACATACATACATACATACATACATACATACATACATACATACATACATACATACATACATACATACATACATACATACATACATACATACATACATACATACATACATACATACATACATACATACATGCTTAAATAGTGGTAAATAAGCGAATTTTTGGTTATCTTTGAACTTTGAGTGGAAATTTGATATGCAGAGGCATGCGTTTTTGCCACTTTCTATACACCGTTAGAAGCGCAATTCACAGGGCTATAAAATATAAAAAAATCCCGAGGGTAACTTTTTTTATTTTCGAGAAAAATCTAATTTAGTGAACTTCACCATGAAATGTTTTTGCGGATTTTTTCACATTCGATGTCGTGGTTAGAGAACGAAACATCGAAACAGTACTACTTATATGGCAAACGAAAGCCCATGTCATGACGATTCGTTTGGCACCAAGCACAACGTTCTAGCTGCTTTGGATCGCAAGTGACACTCAGTCAAACATGACCTATTGACAGTCCGATTTTGATGGTTGCCCACCCTGCTTCCGAGGGCTGGCTCTGCCGGACCAGGGAACCTAGAGGGCTGTGCTCTTCAGGTTTAGCACAAGTCATCGTTAGGTTCAACTTCCCCAAACCGGAGGTCCCAGGCCTGAGTTCGATTTTTCGACTTGCACATAGCTGTGAAGAACAAGGGTCGATTCTCTCGCGAACTGACTCTTAAAAACCCAATACGCAATACAATACCCAATACCAATACCTGGAAAACACCCAATACCCAATACCAGTTCGCACTCTAATTACAATTGTTCATTACATTACAGTACAGTATGTTCCTAAGGTTCAGGCGCTGCCTCCACTCTCTTCGGGCAGTCTACTCCTACTGGGCGGTCGTCAAACACCCTACTGTGCCAGTTTGAACTGGATCGATCTGTACGACATCCGTCAGTCCCCCATCATCCAACGTCAACTCGATATCACCATTGGGGAGCCACGTTCCGGCCACACGTCTGCCTTCTTCAACAACCACCTCTACACCATCGGTGGTAGGACCAACGAACAACCAACCGATTCGGTCATTTTTCTTGACCCTTCGGACCCACAGGTCCTAACACATACCACCCCCATGCACCTGCCCCGCTACTATGCTGCCTGCTGCGTGCACAACCACAACCTCCTTGTCTTCGGCGGGTATGGTGAATTGGCCAGCAAGTCTTATGAAGTGTTTTTGGATGGCTCTTGGACCTTGGTGGCCAACCTCCCGAGTCCAAGATTTTATCACTGCGCAGTTCAGGTTGATGGATCGGTATATGTGTTCGGAGGATGGACGAGGACCCAAGTGGATGTGCTGCGGATTGACCGAGCGCAGTGGATAGTGGCTCCAGAGGCACCCACTCTCTTTATAACGTCAGCTGCCTGTAGTCTGGGTGAAATGGTCTATGTGACTGGAGGGTGGCTGAGCGAAAAAAACTGCTACTCGTTTGACACTCGACGTGGGCTCTGGGACCGGATGGCTGATATGAACTGTGGACACTTTGGACATGCCATGGTAAGTGTGGGAGAGAAGTTGATTGTGATTGGAGGAGCGGATGGAGGAGACAACAGAAGTGTGGAGGAGTATGATCGCAGAGCTGACCGGTGGTTGGAAATGGAGCCGCTTTCTGTTGGTCGTGTGCAGTTTACGGCCGTTCTAATTCCTTGACTTTTACTTTGTCTTCACTCTCTTCTGTGATTGCTCTTGTGTTAGAATTAAGTTCGGTTTGTTTGGTTCCTGATTTTTTATACTTTACAAGTTCGCCTTTATCTGTTTGTGGTAGCAATATGTGTCCTGAAAAGAATGCTAGCTACCTGTTGTCACTGTAACACTACCACCATACTCAGTTTTTCGGATAAAAGTGGCACCGTTTACTTCAGTTTTCCAGGCTCCCACTGAGCCAGACCACTTTAATTTTTGTACTTGTTCTGCTTAGAGAATCAGTTACATACAGTGCGTACATCCCAGCGATCGGCATCAAAATCTGTAAAAAAACTGGTCATAAATTGCGTCATTTTCGACCGAAAGTTTGGAGTGCCGCCATTCTGGTGTGGGAGCTCATAAATCGATTTCGAGTATATGGTTGGATGGATTGCCCATCACATTCTACGTCTAACGCTCGACTACTAGTCACTCTAAATTCAGGCACGCCAGAACTGTGCTTGACTCTAAAAGATACCGCAAATTTTTTTCGGAAAATTAATACATGAATAACTCAAAAACGGACTGGGCCAAAAAATATTTTTTCGACTTTTTGAAATACCCCTTAAAATCGACGCTATTCGTGTGAGCATGAATCAATCGGCTCCAAACTTTGCTCGAATAGTTGGCATGGTAAGCATAATATACGCTGAAAATATGAGCCCGATCGGTTCAAGTATGCTATTCCATGGGTTCAAAATGTCGAAAATCACGTTTTTGGCCGTAAATACCGCAAGGGGTATCGGAGAGAAAAAATTCCGCAGTGGTGGTGTTTTCTACTGAAGACCTATCGATTCACCACATAAAAAGTATAGGTCAGAAAATTTCATGTTCCGCCACCTGCATGGTTTATATAAAAAATGGCTCTTAATTGGGGTGAAAAGGAATTTGGAAAAACGATCTTTCTAACACTTTACATCAAAAAGTAGCTTCCGTCTTTGTATGCTTCCAACAGTTTGTGAGCTTATCGAATGCTATCGAATCTTATCAATGTGCCATGGTTTTGTTTTGCAACCGCATACCTATCAATAATTAGCACTTGCTAAGCAAATGCCTTCAAAAAGTGCTCATCCACAAGGTAGGGAAGTTTCTTGTCGTCATTTACAGCAAAGCTGCGACTTTCTTTTGTCTTACATAGTGAAACATGAACTGAACGGGTTGCAGGTCAAACGCTGTCGGCAGATGATAATCACTGGAATGGAATGGCCATGATAATCGCTGGAATGGAATGGCCATGATAATCGCTGGAATGGAACGCAAATTTGACCATCAAGACGCTCTAAACGCATCCTGCAACTATTTACTAAGTAGTCTAGACAGTATACAAAAATATGAGTGTCACTGTCCCATCGGAAAATATTGCGATTGGGATATTTTGGTACTGGCAGCTTGTTTTGTTCGATTTAAAGGTAGAAGACCTATTCCTTCCTTTCACATGTTGACCACCCTGACTTTAAGCCTTATTTTCAAGCTTCAAGCTCAAGTTCAGATTTAGGCTATAAGGAAAAACTCGTCCAGGTTGGGGAATAGGCCGGGAATCCGAACAAAACTACGGTACGCAGCTGCCAAGAACAGGGTAAGGTTTTGACAGAGAATCACTTGGCAAGTGGCCGCCTAGCAGTGGCATTTGTGACAACAGATTTATACAATACAATGTAAGCGCACCCAACAACATAACAACACATATAAGAGTGCTTGCCAAAAAAAGTCAGGCAAGCTCCCTTATGGGGGCGGCCGATGGAATTTTTTGACCCCCCATTTTTATTGGCTCATTTGAATTGCCCTATTATGAAACCCCCACAGCCGCGTCGGTTTCGCTCTGGCCGCACTCAAACCGGAGTAATGGTTTGAAGAAGGGTGCTGCGCCGGATCTCCATGATTTGGCTCCTCCATGCTCTTTCAACTGCTGTCAAATTTGCAGCTTTCGAGATAGCACCTTGAAATTGGACACACTTATACAGATTTTCCCGCTCTTTCAAACGCAATGGAGAACAACTGAATACGATGAAAACTGCCAGATTCAGACACGATTTATTAAAGTTCGGGGGACCCGAAATAGACGTGTCTTTCAATTGAAAGAAGTGCCTATGTGGCAACGAGCTCCAGAGCTGATATTTTCAACATAAGTTGACCATGTAAGAATGTATCAAAACCTACAGGCAAACCCACCGATTCGGCTTTGTTTGGGAGCTGTGCAGCTTTGAAGATGACCCTTTTGATCACGATTTTTAGGCATGACAAGCAAATGTAGATCAATTACTCTTTGTGTGAAGACACCTAAAGAGCTGTCACTTGCAGCCCATACTAAAACGAACATGCTCTTTCAGAATATCAGCTTCATTTGTCTGTCCAGTTCTTCAGTCCCAAGTAATTTTCACATTTTCATATGTATGCTGAATCTGACCGAATTTCCGGTACCATCTAACTAGGCAGGTCACTACTCCTGTAGTTTCTGGTTAATCAACCTGAAATTTATCCGGATTGTGCAGAATTTCCCGCTCTTTCAATTGATTCACTCGCCGCATCAATCAGATGCTCAGTTCAAATGTTATATCTGATTGTTTACAAATACGTTTTCTGCAGTGCAACCCTGGGACACATCATCGATTAACTTTGCTCAAAAGTGCAAAGCTTTGTGTACACTTATAGAAAACGCCAATAGGACACCAGCTTATATAGCACGACCACAACCGCTTTACCTTTAAGTAAATTTTGTTGAATAAAATTTACATGCTGTAGTACATTTAGCGGCTCCATACTAGCAAGAATTTATTGATAAAAGTAAGTGCACTGTAAGTGTATTATTTTGTTACATAGTATATTTCGAACGTTCAAACACTCAGTCATAACCGAGTTAAAAATAGCAGAAAAATAATATAACATGGCAATTCATTTACACAGCTTCAATACCGAGATATGCATCAAAAAACTCCAACCACATGAGGTTGGGTACGTTGCGCATTATGCAAAGAAGTGTAAGAAGATCATAGCAGGAAAGGCTTTTGTATAATTCTTTGTCGCATTTTCTTGCCCAGTTTTGCCCATACAAAGTTTTACTGAAGTTTGCTTCTACTTACAAGAGCAGATTTTGCACTGCGCTTTATGAGAGTACTTAGCAACGTTTGACTGTAAGAGTAACGACAATGGCCTGACTTACCACCTCCAGTCATTACTGTGCCAGTTCTACCACCGCCGTAACACATGTCTTAATCATGGCAATTTATAGCTAACTGCAGCTTCTTGTGCACTTTAAGCATCAAGGGCGCAAGGCATAACCAGCTCTAGCAAAGAAGTCACCAGAAAACATGGGCCAAAATCCTGCAACGCTTAGGCTTGCATATTGCGCACGTTATAGGTGTACGAGATCTATTGAGCTTTTCTGTAAGAGTAGACAAAGCCTTGCACTTTTGAGCAAAGTTAATCGATGATGCGAGCCAGGGTTGCACTGCCGAAAACGTATTTGTAAACAATCAGATATAACATTTGAAATGAGCAACCTCATGTGGTTGGAGTTTTTTATGCATATCTCGGTCTTGAAGCTGTGTAAATGAATTGCCATGTTATATTATTTTTCTGCTCTTTTTAACTCGGTTATGACTGAGTGTTTGAACGTTCGAAATACACTATGTAACAAAATAATACACTTACAGTGCACTTACTTTTATCAATAAATTCTTGCTAGTATGGAGCCGCTAAATGTACTACAGCATGTAAATTTTATTCAACAAAATTTACTTAAAGGTAAAGCGGTTGTGGTCGTGCTATATAAGCTGGTGTCCTATTGGCGTTTTCTATAAGTGTAGACAAAGCTTTGCACTTTTGAGCAAAGTTAATCGATGATGAGTGTGTGTGTGTGCTGGCCGCGAGCGGCGGCTCTGCCTGCTGGCCGCTCTGCTGACTGATTTACACAAGGCCGTTGCTCCTCTAACGCTTATTTGTCGGACGACATACTGAGATGGAGAAAAGGAACACTAACGCTTGTCGTGTTTGTCTGACTACGGCGGATGGACCTTTTGTTCGGTGCACATTCTGCTATGTGCAATACTGTCACACAGACTGTTTCGAGAAGTCCGTTTTTGGCGAAAAGACGTCTGCCTCCTATCGGAAGGAAATGATGACACGACTGAGCAATTCTGACCCTCAACTAATTGCATCTGTCTGCTCCAAATGCTCCTTCTCTTTTCAACTGCGTAGTCTGAAGAAGGACATCGCGGTGCGACTGTCTGATCAGAAGGCAACAATGACTGAGTTTTCTCCAACAGTTGCCAGTTTTGCTCACTCTGACCTTGCCGAACTATCTGAGAAAGTCTCCAGCCTGTCTGCTCAGCTGGAGAAAGTGACTGACGATCTGCAGAAACTTTCAGTTGCCAGTGACAACGGTGGAACTCGAACGTATGCGGCAGTTCTTAGGACTGCCAGGAACGGACTGCCTGTTCCCGATCCCACGTCTGCTTACGACAAGGCACACTCTCAGCTGGTACGGGTGTGCGACTGGGAACGTGAAATCCGGGAGCGGCGACGGCGGAATTCGAACATTCTCATCAATGGACTAATTCCTGACTCTTCACAGAAAATGGATGTGACGCAGCTGGTGAAGGATCTTTTTCTTGACCTACAAGTTGATTTTGCCTACGTTGCCAACATTCGAACTGTCAGCGGACAGAGAGCTGGAGTGAAAGTGATTGCTGAATTGAAGGACGCTGCCATTAAACGGGCGATCCTGGCTAGGAAACGAACCGTTCTAATGGCCAAGCGGCAGTCTGTCTTCATCGGTCCCGATCTGACTCCCTGGCAGACAAAGCAAGCATTCGATTTACGATCTGAATTGCGACGCCGACGCGAAAATGGCGATAGTGATCTGTTTATTGACTATCACACGCTCACACTTCGGAGAGCTAAGACCAAAGCCTCCATTTGTTAATCTTTCTGTTACTGTTTTACTTTGTTTCTTGCTTATTGATAGGTTAGTGCTAAGTTCAGGTTAAGTATAGTAGCAGGGTAGGTATGTAGCCGGCCAATCGGCCCAGCTGCCCTTCAATATTGAATAAACCTAATGATGTGTCCCAGGGTTGCACTGCAGAAAACGTATTTGTAAACAATCAGATATAACATTTGAACTGAGCATCTGATTGATGCGGCGATTGAATCAATTGAAAGAGCGGGAAATTCTGCACAATCCGGATAAATTTCAGGTTGATTAACCAGAAACTACAGGAGTAGTGACCTGCCTAGTTAGATGGTACCGGAAATTCGGTCAGATTCAGCATACATATGAAAATGTGAAAATTACTTGGGACTGAAGAACTGGACAGACAAATGAAGCTGATATTCTGAAAGAGCATGTTCGTTTTAGTATGGGCTGCAAGTCACAGCTCTCTAGGTGTCTTCACACAAAGAGTAATTGATCTACATTTGCTTGTCATGCCTAAAAATCGTGATCAAAAGGGTCATCTTCAAAGCTGCACAGCTCCCAAACAAAGCCGAATCGGTGGGTTTGCCTGTAGGTTTTGATACATCCTTACATGGTCAACTTATGTTGAAAATATCAGCTCTGGAGCTCGTTGCCACATGGGCACTTCTTTCAATTGAAAGACACGTCTATTTCGGGTCCCCCGAACTTTAATAAATCGTGTCTGAATCTGGCAGTTTTCATCGTATTCAGTTGTTCTCCATTGCGTTTGAAAGAGCGGGAAAATCTGTATAAGTGTGTCCAATTTCAAGGTGCTATCTCGAAAGCTGCAAATTTGACAGCAGTTGAAAGAGCATGGAGGAGCCAATTCTGGGAGATCCGGCGCAGCACCCTTCTTCAAACCATTACTCCGATTTGAGTGCGGCCAGAGCGAAACCGACGCGGCTGAGGGGGTTTCTTAATAGGGCAATTCAAATGAGCCAATAAAAATGGGGGGTCAAAAAATTCCATCGGCCGCCCACTGCCTGACTTTTTTTGGCAAGGACTCATAAAACTGGCACAGCTACCGCAACAGCAATTTACATGTATGCATTTGAAATGGCAACCAAGAAGCTTTCAAACACGTCACACCGATAAACACACACTCCCATCTTTGGTGCTCGATCTAACAAAATCCAGCATACATCTCTGAAGAGACCGTACCATGACGCGACTGTGTTTACATGCACATCTACCTAAAAGCGCTACAGTATACATACTATGTATCCAGTGTTGTGCCTAGCTCAAATTTCTAAAACTCGGTAAGTATTCAGTAAGTAAATCCAGATTTTTCGAAATTCAGTAAGTACGAGTAAGTACTGGGTTTTTCAAAGAAAACCCGGTAAGTACTCAGTAAACAATTCAGTAAACTCAGTAAAACCTTCAAAATTCAGAAATCTACAATTTATCTGAAAATGTTTACCAGATATGGCTTTTAGCTGCTAGAATCCGTTTTCAGTGCTGATTGATGAGTTTAGGATAATGTAGCTCGATTTTTCAGAATTTAGTCGTGTTTTGTGTCATTTCACATTATTTATTGTGCTAATTGGCATGCATGGAAAGACTTAAAATATGGACACTATACTGTACGTACATAGTGACTATAGGATGTGGCTTTAATTGCAAAGTCTGGCCGAATTGGAAAGTGAAGATCTGTTCTAATTTTAGCCCTTTTCCTCACAGTTCAGACTGATGCAAAAAACGTCAATTAAAATATAGCTAATAGTAGTAGATATCGTAGTTCCTACTTCTATAGTCTTTGCGCCTCATTATAGCAATTCTACTGCGCAAACAAAGCTTAGGTTATGCAACAAGCTGTGAAAATTGCAAAAAAGTTGGCAAAAATTGTGTATTTTCGTCGTTAGCAGATCGATTAGCGAAAGAAAAACCGTATATTTTCTGCACAGATGCGACGAGCTACCTATTGCAGAAGCTTTTACTCAGTAAACAATTCAGTAAATTACCGAGTACCGAGTTTACCGAATTTTTTTCTAATTGAGTAATTCAAAATTGAAACTCGGTATTCAGTAAGTAAAATTAAGAAAAATTTTTACCGGTAAGTAAAAGTTCTTACTTTAATTCAAAATAACTAAGTACCGAGTAACTTTTACTCAGTAAATTTACTGGGAACAACACTGTATGTATCATCATCTTAGCTTGATCACCTTAGTTACAGTTACAGCTGTTCCTTGAGGAATGTTCTCAGTACAACATCTTACAATTTGAATGCTTTTGGCCAGTGACAAGCGGTTCGAGTTTCTTTTTAGAGTCGTGAAGGAGAAGAACTCTGACCCGTCTCGGACACACTTACGGGTTTTGCAGCCGACTCTCTTGCACCTCCACCATAACCCGGTTGCTCCCGGCCGAGCCTTTGGTCCCGACATCTCCAGATTGCATTTGGAGCACTTTATTTTCGGTGCCAGCAAGTTGAACTGCTGCAGATACTCAAGCAGAAGGTATTCATCGTTGACTAATCGCAAAGAAACGTTCATCAGACAAGTTGCGGCAGGCCGGTTGAAACATTATTATATGAAAAAGTATCTGGGCGGCAAGAAGCAACATTGCCTTTGCTTTTCGGCCCGGTCAATAAACCGGTTCTGCAGCTATCATGCCACTGCTAGGCGGCCACTTGCCAATTGATTCTCTATCAAAACCTTACCCTGTTTGAACTACATGTACGCGCGCTTGGTCTGCAGGCGGTCGCCGCTAATTAATTACTGCACGCGCGCGCCGTGCTGCGGCCGGCTGGTGGCCACGAGCTGTGGGAATACCGAAATGTTCTTCATTGTTTCAGAAGAATTAATTTGATTGTGGCAGCACTACACTCAATCAAACGCTCTAAAGGAGCCATCCAAAAATTTATGTCATGGCATCTTAGCCGATTTCGGACCAACCTCCCCTTGGTACTTTGAACGCCTTAAAAGGCGCTAATCCTTGAAACACTCCAGTACCGCAGGCTCGTGGTTTATTTGCAATTCATTCACAAAACGTTGATCGATCTGTCTTTTGACGACTTTTTCCAAAGACCTCTATTTTGCACTACAACGGGGCCACTCTCAGAAACTGTCTCTTCCTTCTTTGGGTTAAAATTTGGACTGTCGAAAGCACTTTTCCTCGATGAGGGTGATACGCATCTGGAATTCCTTACCTAACGATATTCATATCGCCGGCACAGTTGGTGTAGTGGTTTAGGCCGCAAAGCCACTGTGCGCGACGTCATGCACTCATCCTCTCGGCGCGGCAAGTTTCTTGCCGCAAGGAGTTGGTGGTTGTTGCGTTGCGCAGGAGTTGCATATTTTAAAACATAAAACATATTTATATTTTCAAAGCTATTTTTTTATTGTAGCTCAAAAACTAGCCAATCTGCAGCTCGAGAAACAATAAGATCAAATGAATTTACAGTAAGCAAAAAAATAAATCGCGATTACACTTAAGAGTGCTTGCCAAAAAAAGTCAGGCAAGCTCCCTTAGGGGCCGTTCATAAACGACGTCGTTCCAGAGGGGGGGGAGGGGGGGTCGGCTGAAATGCGACGATAGACGACGCACCAGGAGGGGGAGGGGGTTAGCAAAAAACGACGTCGCTTTTTTCGGAATTTTAGGGTACTTCAATTACATTATTTTCGATTTATGCACATTCTATCAAACGTTTCTCCATACAGAAAAGCTTCCCAGAGCGGTTGTAGGGATTTATTCTATTGATTGTGCAGTATGGTAACAAGAAAAACGTCACAGTACTCTATGTACTGCCGTTTTATTGGGGGGGTAAACCGAAAACGACGTCGCCGTAGGGGGGGGGGTCCCCAAGAAACGACGCAAGGCGATTTTGGGGGGAGGGGGGGGTCCGAAAAATCGGGATTTTGGAACGACGTCGTTTATGAACGGCCCCTTATGGGGGCGGCCGATGGAATTTTTTGACCCCCCATTTTTATTGGCTCATTTGAATTGCCCTATTATGAAACCCCCACAGCCGCGTCGGTTTCGCTCTGGCCGCACTCAAACCGGAGTAATGGTTTGAAGAAGGGTGCTGCGCCAGATCTCCCAGATTTGGCTCCTCCATGCTCTTTCAACTGCTGTCAAATTGGCAGCTTTCGAGATAGCACCTTGAAATTGGACACACTTATACAGATTTTCCCGCTCTTTCAAACGCAATAGAGAACAACTGAATACCATAAAAACTGTCAGATTCAGACACGATTTATTAAAGTTCAGGGGACCCGAAATAGACGTGTCTTTCAAGTGAAAGAAGTGCCTATGTGGCAACGAGCTCCAGAGCTGATATTTTCAACATAAGCTGAACATGTAAGGATGTATCAAAACCTACAGGCAAACCCACCGATTCGGCTTTGTTTGGGAGCTGTGCAGCTTTGAAGATGACCATTTTGATCACGATTTTTAGGCATGACAAGCAAATGTAGATCAATTACTCTTTGTCGAAGGCACCTAGAGAGCTGTCACTTGCAGCCCATACTAAAACGACCATGCTCTTTCAGAATATCAGCTTCATTTGCCTGTCCAGTTCTTCAGTCCCAAGTAATTTTCACATTTTCATGTGTATGCTGAATCTGACCGAATTTCCAGTACCATCTAACTAAGCTGGTCACTACTCCTGTAGTTTCTGGTTAATCAACCTGAAATTTATCCCGACTGTGCAGAATTTCCCGCTCTTTCAATTGATTCACTCGCCGCATCAATCGGATGCTCAGTTCAAATGTTATATCTGATTGTTTACAAATACGTTTTCTGCAGTGCAAACCCTGAGACACATCATCGATTAACTTTGCTCAAAAGTGCAAGGCTTTGTCTACACTTATAGAAAACGCCAATAGGACACCAGCTTATATAGCACGACCACAACCGCTTTACCTTTAAGCAAATTTTGTTGAATAAAATTTACATGCTGTAGTACATTTAGCGGCTCCATACTAGTAAGAATTTATTGATAAAAGTAAGTGCACTGTAAGTGTATTATTTTGTTACATAGTATATTTCGAACTTTCAAACACTCAGTCATAACTGAGTTAAAAATAGCAGAAAAATAATATAACATGGCAATTCATTTACACAGCTTCAAGACCGAGATATGCATCACAAAACTCCAACCACACGAGGTTGGGTATGTTGCGCTTTATGCAAAGAAGCGTAAGAAGATCATAGCAGGAAAGGCTTTTGTATAATTCTTTGTCGCATTTTCTTGCCCAGTTTTGCCCATACAAAGTTTTACTGAAGTTTGCTTCTACTTACAAAAGCAGATTTTAGCACTGCGCTTTATGAGAGTACTTAGCAACGTTTGACTCTAAGAGTAACGACAATGGCCTGACTTACCACCTCCAGTCATTACTGTGCCAGTTCTACCACCGCCGTAACACATGTCTTAATCGATGGCAATTTATAGCTAACTGCAGCTTCTTGTGCACTTTAAGCATCAAGGGCGCAAGGCGTAACCAGCTCTAGCAAAAAAAGTCACCAGAAAACATGGGCCAAAATCCTGCAGCGCTTAGGCTTGCATATTGCGCACGTTATAGGTGTACAAGATCAATTGAGCTTTTCTGTAAGAGTAGACAAAGCCTTGCACTTTTGAGCAAAGTTATCTCCTACCAACAAACCATACTGATATATCAGTATGCCATCATGTCATCATACTATTCATCATGAAATGGTCCACTACTATTCATCATTTTGAAGACTTTTGCAAGATTTTCTGATGAATCAATTTTTTTATTGTTCATCAAATGCATTGGAATGGTCCAGCGCTTCAACTTGACAAATAGGTCTTTTTACTACTCGGCAATGCTGAACAGTTTCTGATTAACTGTCACGGCGAGCCCAGTCAGTTTATGTGTCTGTGGCACATTTCTTTTCTGGTTGAACTAAGGAAAATTGCCATTAAAATTTTTTGAAGAATCATTATTTAATTGTTCCTCAATTTCTGTGATGAATAATTTCTTCAGTTCATCATATTTTGAAGAATAGTAATCGTAAAACGTGAAGAACTATTCGTCAAAAACAATTCATCAGGCAAAAACGAACCATTGATGAATTTTGCGGTTTGTTGGTAAGAGTTAATCGATGATGCGAGCCAGGGTTGCACTGCAGAAAACGTATTTGTAAACAATCAGATATAACATTTGAGCTGAGCATCCGATTGATGCGGCGAGTGAATCAGTTGAAAGAGCGGGAAATTCTGCACAGTCGGGATAAATTTCAGGTTGATTAACCAGAAACTACAGGAGTAGTGACCAGCTTAGTTAGATGGTACTGGAAATTCGGTCAGATTCAGCATACACATGAAAATGTGAAAATTACTTGGGACTGAAGAACTGGACAGGCAAATGAAGCTGATATTCTGAAAGAGCATGGTCGTTTTAGTATGGGCTGCAAGTGACAGCTCTCTAGGTGCCTTCGACAAAGAGTAATTGATCTACATTTGCTTGTCATGCCTAAAAATCGTGATCAAAATGGTCATCTTCAAAGCTGCACAGCTCCCAAACAAAGCCGAATCGGTGGGTTTGCCTGTAGGTTTTGATACATCCTTACATGTTCAGCTTATGTTGAAAATATCAGCTCTGGAGCTCGTTGCCACATAGGCACTTCTTTCACTTGAAAGACGCGTCTATTTCAGGTCCCCTGAACTTTAATAAATCGTGTCTGAATCTGACAGTTTTTATCGTATTCAGTTGTTCTCTAGTACGTTTGAAAGAGAGGAAAAATCTGTATAAGTGCATCCCAATTTCAAGGTGCTATAAAGGTTGCAAATTTGACAACAATTGAAAAATTATTAAGGAGCCAAATCTGGGAGATCTGGTGCTGTACCCCCCCCCAAACCCCCCCCCCGGTTTAATTACATTGAACGAAACCGACGCAACTATGGGGGGTTTCCTGGTAGGGCAATTCAAATGAGCCAATAAAATGGGGAGTCAAAAAATTCCATCGGCCACCCCATAGGGGCCCGTTCACGACGTCGTTCCAAATCCCGATTTCGGACCCCCCTCCCCCAAAATCGCCGTCGTTTCTTGGGGACCCCCCCCCCCTACGGCGACGTCGTTTCAGTTTTTACCCCCAATAAAACGGCAGTACATAGAGTACTGTGACGTTTCTTGTTACCATACTGCACAATCAATAGGGAATAAATCCCTACAACCGCTCTGGAAGCTTTTCTGTATGGAGAAACGTTTGATAGAATGTGCATAAATCGAAAATAATGTAATTGAAGTACCCTAAAATTCCGAAAAAAGCGACGTCGTTTTTTGCTAACCCTCCCTCCTGGTGCGTCGTCTATCGTCGCATTTCAGCCGACCCCCCTCCCCCCATCATGAAAACGGGGAGTCACTCTGGGCTATTTCACCGATTTTCAAAA
>JASANB010003578.1:0-46206 GCA_030248155.1 Sabatieria punctata
GTCCGAATCCATATTACCCAATATTCCCAAAATAGAATCGTTAACGAATCGGATCGTCGGGCTCGGGTAATGGTGGAGTGAATGATCGATGAGAGTTAGAATCATCGAGTGGAGAGAGGACACCACACCATGTGGAAATTTCATTAATTTAGTAGCTAATTAAAGCCCAATTCTAAAAGAGTAGCAGATTTCTGCAGTCTGTGACGAGAAATATTGCAATGTCTTCACCACTTTTTTCTACGGTGCCTGTTGTTTTGCTTTCTTTCCTGCTTCTGTCATTGGCTTCTGCGGCCAACGAAGAAGACGGCAGGAAACTGCCTGATTTCTATTCGTTCACTGTCAAAGACATCGATGGCTCGCCGGTTCACTTGGAAAAATTCAGGGGATCTGTAAGTTTTTCGTAAAAAAGTGGCCCAATCATTTTGTTGAAAACGCCTGTTTTGATAATGGAAGTTTTAGCTGTTATTCCTAGACAAAGCTGGTATCTTTAGAAAAGCGCTTTTTTGTCATTTTTGTGCTTGCTTTTTAGCTCTGAACGTTATTTGGCTGCCTAAAATTGCAATTTTTAAGCCTTATTATTTTATTATAAAATTCCAGCTAAAGATGGGGCGGACCCCCAGCTACATGTACTGCTAGAAATTTTCTAGCTTGAAAATTGCTTTTTGGTAAACATATAATTAGAGATATATAAACTAATCAATTTAACTGTTGTTCAGGTGTCGTTAGTGGTGAATGTGGCGAGCGAGTGTGGATTTACCGATTCGCACTACCGCGGCTTAACCAGTCTGCAGGAGTCTTTGGGCCACGACAATAAATTCCAAGTGTTGGCCTTTCCCTGCAATCAGTTCGGCGCGCAGGAGCCGGGCAGTAACATAGAAATAATGAGTAACATGAAACACAAGTACCATATCAACTTTCCCATCTTTGGCAAAGTCGACGTACTAGGAGATGCTGACCCGGCCTTCCAGAATCTCATTGGTCAGTTTTGCTTTAATTAAGAACATTTGACTCCGCCTTTGTACTTGCAATACCTCCATAAGTGGAAGCACTATTGTACATCTAAATGTATCCATCTAAACCCCTATTACCAGTACAATTAACCCTTCCGAATTCACCTGCGCCATCTGGCACAGATTCCACCCATGCCATGAACACAACAAATTTTTGTGTTTGCCAGTTTTCGCCAAACTGCCCCCACCCACGATTATCTTAACACCCGGCGAACGCAAAACAACTTGACTGGGCTTGATGAACACATGATGAACACCCTCTGAGCATACATGGGCCGGAAAAATCCGGAGGGGGGTAGGGGGGTTGGAGACCTCGGGGGGGGGGGTCCCCGAAAAAAGGCAAAGAAGCGCCTATTTTGCCTTAAATAAGCGAAATTTTCCTCCCTCCGGGAGGGGGGACTGGGGTATGGCCGGCCGAGGGGGTATGACCGACCGAGGGGGAGGGGTATACCACCCTTACCCCCCAGCCCATGTATGCCTCTGAGCACCTTACCAAACACTGCCCCAAACTCCTCCCTGAACACCACCCCAAATACCCCCAAGCACGTTAGAGACACGAACACCACTGGTCTCCATTTAGTCTTCACCAGGCATGGGCTAGCATTTCGGCTAAGGGGTGGTAAATTTCCGAATCTTGAGGAGGCTGAGGGGACGATAAGCTGAAAAGTCCGAAATTTTACTAAAATCATTGTTTTTAGGCCTATTTTTCGCTAAAATAGGTTAAAA
Source organism: Sabatieria punctata (assembly GCA_030248155.1). Lineage (NCBI taxonomy): Eukaryota > Metazoa > Nematoda > Chromadorea > Araeolaimida > Comesomatidae > Sabatieria > Sabatieria punctata. The sequence goes on from JASANB010003578.1 coordinate 1,737, forward strand.
TAGGCAATTCTGAGCTCATTTACACCTAATCTAGGCGTGCTTTTATCATAATTTACTATACAAAATTCTTCCTAAAAATTCCTGAGGGGGTCAGCCCCCTTTGCTCACGACTGGTCTCCACCCACATACATATAATGAGAACTCTCTAAACCAAATTATGCCATCGTTGTAGCACTTTATAAAAAAGTGTCTCGAAAATCTCCGTAAGGTCTCTGTCTATAAGGTGTTCAGAGGGTGTTCAGAGTGGTGTTTGTGGTATTTCAGGGTTCGCAGACATGGGCAAAGGGGGGGGGGGCGGGGGGGTTGGCCCCCCTCAGGCTCTGACCTACCCCCCCCCCCCCTCAGCCGGCCGCTACCCCCCCTCAGGAATTTTTTGGAAGAATTTTGTATAGAAAATTATGATTATGCCTGGATTAGGTGCAAATGAGCTCAGAATAGCTTATTTTAGCTTATTTTAATGAAAAATATGCAACAAATCCTTGATTTTAGCCAAAAATCGGACTTTTTGGCTTTCCACCCCCTCAGCCCCCCTCAGGCGCTCCTACCCCCTCAGCCCCCCTCAGGAATTGAAAATTCTACCCCCCCCCTCAGCCGAAATGCTAGCCCATGTCTGAGGGTTCGTACGGGTCCGGGTGGTCAGGGAATAGTCAGGGAATTTAAAAATGGTCAGGGAAAAGTCAGGGAATTTCAGATCTGGTCAGGGAAAATTATAGGGATTTTTTAAAATTTTCTCGCCGCCCAACCAGGCCTCGTCAAACTCTGAAACTGTAAAAATCCGGTTAATTTTACGCCAAGACTACCTTTTAAATGCGTTTTTGAAAGCTATTTCTTCAAAATTTTCTCACCCTGGTTAGGCTGCGGCCCAACCAGGCCTTGTCGGCCCAACCAGGCCTTGTCAAACCCTGAAACTGTTAATTCTTGTTAACTTCACGCTCGGAATACCTGTTGAAATACGATTAGTTTTTAATACCAAATTCACCCTTTGCTTTTAGAAAATTATTGGATATTCTACCGTTTATGTTAATATCTGTCGATGCAAAAGAAATCACAAAATTAGGTGCTTGAAAACATTTACTGTTTTATGAGTTTACTTGTAGAAAGTCAGGGAATTTTAGCACTCAGGTCAGGGAAAAGTCAGGGAATTTGGAAAACCCTGATCCGTATGAACCCTGTATTTGAAGGGTGTTTGCAGCGTGTTCGCCCCGCCCATTTTTCTATTCGTGGGGTGTTGATGTTGTATTTGTCTGGTGTTGGCGAACACCTTAACTATCAATGGGCTCAGTGTTGGTCTTGTGTTTGTTGATATAGGCAACAGAAGTTGGCCTCAAGGGTGAATTGGAAGGGTAAATGCCATAAGTGTCTGTCTGTCTGTAGGAAGTTTATAAATTCAGACCAAAGCGGCAGAAGTCCTCACTGGAATTTCTGGAAGTACCTAGTGAATCCGGACGGTCGTGTGGTTCATGCCTGGCCGCCCTCTTACAGTGTCGACATGATCTTTGACGATGTTTGGAGGGAAGTGACTAAAGCTGGTGGAGATGTTAAATCTACTATCGGAGACAAGGGGGTTAGACTGGATGAGCTTTAGGAATATATACAGGGTGTCCCAAAAAAAATGACAACATTTCTTTTTGCTGCCATTTTTGCAATTTTTGACCAAATTGTTTGAAATTTGAAACATAAGTGCCAAAAAAGTGGGAATTTTATGTGTTAAAATTTGGTGCATCAGGATTGACCCAGTCCTGAGAAATTCAACAATATATAAAATTTAGAAATTTCAATTAAATGTAGAAACAGCATCAAAAATGGAAACTTTTCTTTTTGCTGTATCTTCTTTAATTTTGGTCAGAATTGGATGGAATTTTGAATATATGCGCAGAATAACGGGTTGATTTGTAGATCAAAAGTTGGCGCATGAACCCAGCCCAGCTCTTGACATAAAAAATCCCGATCACAATACAACGACAACATTGATTTTCGCGTCCCTTAGCTGTAATGAAGCTCCTGTAAGCGTAATTCAGTCTGTCACCCCAAACATGCTAAGAAGTGTTTATGATGCTTATGGGAAACGGTTGCAGCAGTGTATTAACTCAAACGGAGGTCATCTGGATGGTGTTCTTATTCCTTAGTTCTCAGAGTTTGCACGTTCTTCATTTTGCTGCAGTAAAAACGCTGATTTTCTTTAGTTTCCAAGTACCAGCGATATGGACTGATTAATGCCAGAACTTATGACCTACAAAATATCTGCGCATATATTAAAAATTTCATCCAATTCCGACAAAAATTAAAGAAGATACAGCAAAAAGAAAAGTTTCCGTTTTTGATGCTGTTTCTACATTTAATTGAAATTTCTAAATTTTATATATTGTTGAATTTCTGAGGATTGGGTCATTCCTGATGCACCAAACTTTAACACATAAAATTCCCACTTTTTTGGCACTTAAGTTTCAAATTTCAGACAATTTGGTCAAAATTTGCGGAAATGGCAGCAAAAAGAAATGTTGTCATTTTTTTTGGGACACCCTGTACTTGTAAAGAAAATAAGGGGTCCTCCGCCAATAGGGGTGAGATGGCCTAAGAGATGAGATGGCCTGTTTTTGCTGAACCCCCTTTGGATTTTGGATTCATACATGTGCATGGGGGGACGAAAATGAAAATCTACCAAACGTTGCTAGAGGCTGCTAGAAAGCCTCCAGATGCGTTTTTAAGCCATAGAAATCAATTTTGGTAACTACGCACCCTTCCTCCAGGCAACTACGCACCGAACCCGAAATTTTTTCAAATTTTCCTGAAAAATTTCGATTTTTTGGCAATGTTTCTATCAAAAAAGTGGTTTTTTGGCAATTTCTTGTCGAAAATTTGATTTTTACTGCAAATTTTTGAATTTTAACCGAAAATTTCGTATTTTTAGTCATAATTTTGGACAAAATTCAAATTTCCCGCCAAAATTTTGGGCGAAAATTCAAATTTCCCGCCAAAATTTGAATTTTCCACCAAAAATTTGCACCTATATCCAGGCAACTGGCAACTACGCACGGAGACCTGGCCGTCCCTCCCTGAGCCGCCGACCATGCAGATGTATGTTTGGATTCCTTTCCTACTTTGCTGCAGGCTCCAGTGTTTAGGAACATGCATCTACCAGGGTTTTATTCCGGCTCCTATTTTCCTGTGTAGCGAGTTTCAGGACTATTTTTGTAACTTTTATTATTTAAAAAGCAAAAAAATGCTAAAATTGCCATTATATCAGCAGTTTCTATCTGCATTTGAGCCAAAATCTCTGCTTCTGAGTGATTTTTTACCCGGCAAGTACGCGTTCAGTGATTCTTCAGCTATTTTTAGCCTTCGGATTTGGACTTAGTTGCCACTACTCGATTGTCACCTTTGGCGGATGACCTGTTTATATGTTGTGTTTAGGATTAGTAAATGGTATCCTTTTGTCTCGGATAGTGGAAATATTTTGTTGTTTTTTTTTTTCTTCAAATTGTTGGGTTGCCAGTGATCGAATTTTCCTAGATTTTTTGAAAACTTAATTATTATTAGGTACGTATGTCTGAAGTAAGTGGAGTAATGAGTATTTGAAGACAAATCAGGACTAGTACAGTAGAATTAGAAAGTTTCGATTTCCCAGCCTTACAACTTTTTTTCATTTTGTCCTCATACATGGGCCGGAAAAATCCGGAGTGGGGTAGGGGGGGTTGGAGACCTCGGGGGGGGGGGGTCCGCCTGAAAAAAGGCCAAAAAACGCCTATTTTGCCTTAAATAAGCGGAAATTTCCTCCCTCCGGGAGGGGGGTGGGTGGGGGAGGGATGGGTATGGCCGGCCGAGGGGGAGGGGTATACCCCCCGGCCCATGTATGTTTGTCCTGGAGGAATCAGTTGTATGGTGATTGTTTTCTTAGATTAGGTGCTAAAGTCTTGCCCGTTGTTATTCGTTTGAGTAGAAAGTATAGTCCTCAACAAATTATTTATTATTGTGTTCACAGTGCTCATTGTTAAGGTTAGGCGCCCGATTTCTAGTGCTTTTTTATGTCGCATTTAAATCAGTTAAACTTATGTATACGGGTATACAGTATTTCGAATGGTTTCGTATACGTTTCATATGTTATTACTACTAACCTAATAAAATTTTGTTTGTCTCTCATCTCGGTAAAATCATCTGACGGTTATTTTCTACCGATTTGGGCAAGCTCAGATGTTTCTAAGCTTTGATTGAAATTGATACACCCATCTATCTATGATGATGATACAGTGGACCTTTTGGCGACACTTCTTGTTCTCTTCAAGAACCAAATCCAATCAAGCAGTTTTCATCAGAAAGATGAGTGTAAGTTTTCTTGTTTATTTAGTTCCCTGGAACGGTTTAAATAAAAGTTTCATTTCAATTCGTCCCACGCAATACAACAAACTGGTTTTGGTAATATGTCAGCTCTAAATTTACCAGTTTTGATTGCATAGCGTTCGCTAAATTTTGTCGGTCGGTTTTAAATCAAATCGTACCGCGTGACAATGGGACAAGTTTTTGGGCGAGATCTACCATTATATTTATAGGCCCAATCTAAGCGGCAATTCTAATTCGATTTTAACCAAGGGCCCCCTTTGGCAATGGCTGAATATGCCCAGAGATTACTTACGAAAAGTTCTGCTGTGTATTATATAAGGGCGTTCCTGTAGTTTACCTGCTAAAATCGTGCACCGTATCATTTGTTTGGAAACGTTTCCTGAGCATCAATGGACTATAAAAACGTTAAATATAGGTTACTCTATTTTTATATCATCCTTTTCTCGCTCATTTCTTAGCTTCAGGCTTAGGCTTACGTTCAAAAATACTGTAACCCGGGATACGATAGTTGCAGTTACCTATATTTTCTTTTTTTGCAGTCGATTGATGCTTAGGAAAAGTTTCCAGACCAAGGTTAGGGTGCTTAGTTGCTGTACAATTGCAGGTATGCCTATATATAAAGAATGCAATATTTTAGATAGCTGAAGTTCCAGTTGAATATAAGGATGGTGATACCGTTTTGGAGGGTCTCCTATGCTACAACAAGTCAGTTTCTGTTTTGTAAAACACAGGCAAATGGAATATAGAGTGGGCAGTTTATTTATGACAGGTTTCGTTTTGCTGAAACTTTTGCGTTTGTCAATAAATTTCGCTCAAATTTTCACAGAGGTGCTCAGAACTTTTGCTCTCAAAATTTTAGCCCACTCTGTCAATTCAACATAGTTATGCACTTCCATGTCTCTGTTGTCACTTCACATCACAACTACCGGCAGACACGAGGAAGTGCATAACTAGTGGGTGAAGTGACAGAGTGGGCTAAAATTTTGAGAGCAAAAATTCTGAGCACCTATGCATGTTGTGTGAAAATTTCAGTGGAGTTTATTGCCGAACGCAAAAGTTACAGTAAAACGAAACCTGTGATAGATATAGGGCCCACTCTATATTATGATAAGGAAATGTTTTTGCAAATTTTGTTTTTTATCAGTTGACCATATTTCTCAAAAACTGTATGGTTTGTTGGTTTTTATATAATCGGGTATGGGGTGCGGCCTTACTGGGGAATCTGAACGTGGTAAAGCTTGATTTGGGTCACGAAATCAGAGAGAGTTCAAACTGCTTATGACCTATTCTGAGAACTATTTGGTTCAGAAAATAGCATTCACTATTTGGTATACCATTTGCATCCCCAGTTGTGTTTATTTGTGTGGTTCGTATATTTCTGCTGTATTATCGGTCTTCAGGTCGCTAGTGGAGGGTGGTAAAAAGCTGCCGACCGTTCTGGTCTGTCACGCCTGGGCAGGTCGTGCTCCGATCGAGTGTCAGAAGGCTAAGGACTTGGCAGAAGTACGTGTGTAGATAGACGGTCTCAGACATGGGCTGGGGCTGTAAATTTTCAAATCCTGAGGGGATGGTAAGTCCGATTTTTACTAAAGTCAAAGTTTTAGGATTATTTCTCATTTACACATTATCTAGCCTACTTTTGTCATAATTATGTATACAGCATTTTCCCATATTTCCTCGGGAGGGCCTGAGGGGGTAAACACAAAGCCCCCCTTTGCCCATGTCTGGATGGTGTTCCAAAGAAGTTTACGTCATCTAATTGCACTTAGTTTCAAAATTTGCTTCGGGCTCTTTGGCTTAGCTTCTTTTGGAATTCCCTCTAGTACGGTTGCGGTAAGTGTTCGTAAAACTAATACGAACACTTGTGTATACTACAGCTGGGCTACGCCGGGTTCGCGGTGGATTTGTTCGGCAAAGGCGTGGTGGGCAGCGGTCCGGAAGAGAACCAGAAACTGATGCAGCCGTTCGTGGAAGATCGACCAGGACTCCTACTGAAACGTCTAAAACTTTCACTCGACACTGCTCTCGCTCAGACCGTTTGCCACAACAAAAAGGTACGATTGGTAGCTAAGGTGGCTCAGTGGCCTAAGTCGGGTGGGGCAGACCCATACATGTAACAGGGGGGCAAGGGGGGTCTGCCCCCCACCCGACTTAGGCCAGACCCCCCTCCCCCCGAGACGATTTCACCGACCCCCCCTCCGATTTTTCTGGCAAGTAAATTTTCGAGCAAATTTTTGCAATTTTTTACACTTTCACACACAAAAATTGCCAAAATCGCCTGCAAAACAGCACTTTTTAGCTGTATTTCAGCCCAAGTTAGCGATTTTTGGCGAATTTTACCCAAAAAATTGCGATTTTTCTCGATTTTTGAGCGTTTTTTTAGTGCCCACCCCTCCCCCAAAATTTTGGCTCAGACCCCCCGGCCGGCGCCAGACCCCCAACCCCCCCTTCCCCCATCGGCGGATGACCTGTTACATGTATGGTATGCCCAACCCATTTTTTTCGGTTTTACTACATAGCTCGAAGGTAGGGGTACCATAAGGTACAGGTACTACAGAGCCCGAATGTAGGGGCAGACATGGGCTAGCATTTCGGCTGATGGGGTGGTAAGTTTCCGAATCTCGAGGGGGTAGCGGCGTCTGAGGGGGGTTTTAGGGGACGGTAAGCTAAAAAGTCCGATTTTTTACTGAAATTAAGGTTTTCAGTCTTATTTTTCGCTAAAATAGGTTAAAATGAGCTATTCTGAGCTAATTTACACCTAATCTAGGCACACTCTTGTCATAATTTTCTATACAAAATTCTTCCTAAAAATTCCTGAGGGGGTAGCGGCGGCCTAAGGGCGGTTAAGTCACCCTCAGACCCCCTTTGCCCATGTCTGTGTAGGGGTAACATAATATGACATCGGTACCTTAGGCACCTGTCTCTTATTGTCCCTAATATGGGTTAAGTGCTTGACTGTGAGTCCGAAAACTAAAAGATCGGTCTACTCAAACTAAAGCTAGGAGTAAATTCGGTTTTTGGACAGTCTGTAGCGTAACATAGGCTAGCAACCGTGATTTTAGTAAGAAACCGTACTTTTTGACTAACTATCCGTTCAGTCCCTTCCGTATTTCAAACTTCTACCCTCAGCTCCCGCAAAAGCTAGCCGATGTAAGGTTATTTCTCTTCGCGTGTTTAGGTGGCGGCTATAGGCTTCTGTTTCGGCGGTTTGTGCGTGTTGGACATGGTTCGCAGCGGGTTCGATCTGCTGGGAGTGGTCAGTTTTCACGGACTCTTCCATCCACCCGAAGGCTACCAGACCAAAAAGATCAACTCTAAAGTTCTCGCCTTGCATGGATACAAAGACCCCATGGTGCCTCCGGAAGCGGTAAGATTTTTTTAAAATCGGTTTACTTACATTGAGTTACGGTGTTAAGAGTCGGTCCACGAAAAAATCGAACATTGACGCGAAGACCTCTGTACAGCTCATTTTTCAAAATCACCGCACAGATGTGAAACTTTCAGCGATTGTAGACCTTGAAAAGAAATGAAAAAGTTTGCCATCCGATTTTCTCTAGCTGCATTTTAACCCAAGTTATGGACCCTCGAAAATCGGGATTTTGGCACTCTCCAGTGGCACCACCCTAACTTTGAACGGCTGCGGTTCACTAGTCTGTGGACCAAATTTTATCAGTTATGGCTCGTTAGAAAGACCATTTCAAGTAGTTTCAAGCGCTTCTGTCAGATTTTCAAAAAATTGGTCTGATCTTGTTCAATTCGCCATAAACTTTAACAGGCCATATCTTAAAATTGAACATGGTATCTCAAAAAGTCACTATCATATTCGGAATCTTCGTTCTTTTGTGCGTCTAACGGTACCAACCATATTTATATGGAGTTGCAATCTGACAGTCAAACGATCAGTTGAAAGTAGGGTTGTCGGACACACAAAAATCCGGTTTTTTTGCACTTTTCGATCACCCACCAAACTTTGAACGGCTGCCGTTCACTAGTCTGTTGACCAAATGTTATCAGTTATGGCTCGTTAGAAAGGCCATTTTAAGTAGTGTCAAGTGCTCTTACCGGTTTTTCAAAAGATTGGATTGATCTGCTGCAATCGGCCCTAAACTTTAACAGGCCATATCTCAAACTTGACCATGGTATCTTAAAAAGTGACTATCATATTCGGAATCTCCGTTCTTTTGTACATCTAACAGTACCAAACATTTTTTATATAGAATTGCAATCTGGCAGTCAAACGATCTGTTGAAGGTAGGGTGGTCGGACACTTTCAAAAATCCGGTTTTTTTGCGCTTTTCGGTCACCCACCAAATTTTGAACGGCTGCCGTTCACTAGTCTGTTGACCAAATGTTATCATTTATGGCTCGTTAGAAAGGCCATTTCAAGTAGTGTCAAGTGCTTTTACCAGTTTTTCAAAAGATTGCACTGATCTGGTGCAATCGGCCCTAAACTTTAACAAACCATATCTTAAAATTGAATATGGTATCTTAAAATGTGACTATCATATTCGGAATCTCCGTTCTTTTATGCATCTAACTGTACCAACCATTTTTATATAGAATTGCAATCTGACAGTCAAACGATCAGTTGAAGGTAGGGTGGTCGGACACTTTCAAAAATCGAGTTTTTTGCGCTTTTCGGTCACCCACCAAACTTTGTCTAGCTGTCATTCACTATTCTGTCGGCCAATTATTACCAGTTATTGCTCATTCGAAAACTAATGTGACTTATTCTATGATGGTGTTGTTGCTGGTCAAAAATTTTTGAGGAATTATGTGCAATTTGTCCTGGACTTTGGTGAGTCGTATCTCAAAAGCGAATTATTTTCGAAAGCAGCCGAAAGCAGATTCGGAGTCTCCGTTCGTTTCTGCGTCTAACGGTATCAACCACATTTATCAACTTTATCAACCATCAACTTGCACTTCGATAGTCAAACGATCAGTTGAAGGTAGGATGGTCAAACATTTTCAAAAACCAGTTTTTGTAGCTTTTCCGTCAGCCCCCAATCGTTTGTCTAGCTGTCATTCGCCATTCCATCGGAAATATTTTTGACAAATGTTACCGTTAGACGCAGAAACGAATGGAGACTCTGAACCTGCTTCCAGCTGCTTTAGCAAATAATTCGCTTTTGAGATACGACTCACCAAAGTCCAGGACAAATTGCACATAATGCCTAAAAATTTTTGACCAGTGACAAAACCGTCATGGAATACGTCACATTAGTATTCAAATGAGCCATAACTGGTAATAATTGGCCGACAGAATAGTGAATGACAGCTAGACAAAGTTTGGTGGGTGACCGAAAAGCGCAAAAAACTCGATTTTTGAAAGTGTCCGACCACCCTATCTTCAACTGATCGTTTGACTGTCAGATTGCAACTCTATATAAAAATGGTTGGTACCATTAGATGTACAAAAGAACGGAGATTCCGAATATGATAGTCACTTTTTAAGATATCATGGTCAATTTTGAGATATGGCCTGTTAACGTTTAGGGCCGATTGCACCAGATCAATCCAATCTTTTGAAAAACGGGTAAAAGCACTTGACACTACTTGAAATGGCGTTTCTAACGAGCCATAACTGATAACATTTGGTCAACAGACTAGTGAACGGCAGCCGTTCAAAATTTGGTGGGTGACCGAAAAGCGCAAAAAAACCGGATTTTTGAGTGTCCGACCACCCTATCTTCACCTGATCGTTTGACTGTCAGATTGCAACTCCATATAAAAATGGTTGGTACCGTTATACGCACAAAAGAACGGAGATTCCGAATAAGATAGTCACTTTTTGAGATACCATGTTCAATTTTAAGATATGGCCTGTTAAAGTTTATGGCGAATTGCACAAGATCAGACCAATTTTTTGAAAATCTGATTGAAGCGCTTGAAAGTACTTGAAATGGTCTTTCTAACGAGCCATAACTGATAAAATTTGGTCCACAGACTAGTGAACCGCAGCCGTTCAAAGTTAGGGTGGTGCCACTGGAGAGTGCCAAAATCCCGATTTTCGAGGGTCCATAACTTGGGTTAAAATGCAGCTAGAGAAAATCGAATGGCAAACTTTTTCATTTCTTTTCATGGTCTTCAATCGCTGAAAGTTTCACATCTGTGCGGTGATTTTGAAAAATCAGCTGTACAGACCAATGTTTGATTTTTTCGTGGACCGACTCTTAAGCTACAGTAAGAACAGGCAGCAATCACGTGGCAACGCCGGGGGTTGGGTACCAAAAAACCGCTAATTTGGACTTAAATACACCTGTAACGTGCTGTTTTACAAGCTAGTTTAGCAATTTTAGTGTCTGAAAAACTAAGAAATTGTTAAAATTTGCCTAAAAATTACCTGCCAGAAAGTCAGAGGGTGGTCGGAAAAATCGTATCGGGGGTCTGGCTGGCCTAAGTCGGGTGGGGGGCAGGAGTCCCCCTTGTTGTGTATGTTAACGGCTCCGCCCGAGTTCAGGCTGCGCCCGAGTACTCGGCCGGAGCCTAACCGCTTTAGGCTCCGCGCGAGTTGATTAGATGGACCGCTGCATACAATGTAGGTTAATCTGCTCTTCCATCTGTCAAGACCTGTGTCTTTAACAGGACCTGTGGTTATAATTGGAGTGACCCTAAAGATGTTTATTATTATTACACAAAGGGTTTTTGTGCCCTTATCAGTTTGTCTCCTACCCATCATCCAGTTCCAAAAAAACTCCACCTTTCATTCTGGGATTGGGCGTTCTCCTTACACAGCCATGTTCGGTGTAAAGCCCAAAATGGGAATTTCGGAGACTGCCACAATTCCTGCCGAAATAATAGAGACTCTAGAGACCGAGGAGGATTTGAAGCTGTAAGAATAAATAACAATTTTTAATGTCTGTGTGTGTTTGTAAAAAGTACAGTATTGTTGTTGAAATGTTACCGAATGTGTGTTATAAAAAGCGTAAGTGATGTTATTTACTGCATGTGGAGGAGCAGATTAACGCACCTACATTGTATGCAGCGGGTCCGTCATCAACTCGGCCGGAGCCTAAAGCGGTTAGGCTCCGGCCGAGTACTCGGGCGCAGCCTGAACTCGGGCGCAGCCGGTAACATGTATATGACTGGTATCGGCCTGTTCGAATCGGTATTAGGTACAACTAGAGATGAAAGAATATCGGACAATCCGATACCCGATATTGAAAACCCATTAACCAACATTTTTTCGGAATTAGTCCCAAAATTATAATTTGTGGAAGTGCTAATTTGAAGCCCATAAAATCGTTCTGAATCCGTTTCACTGTCACAAAGACACTGAGAAGATATGGAGAACAGTTAGAGAATTATTTCAATAAGGGAACTGTGCTGGAAGTTTTGTTTTCATACAGTATATAATTTGTGCTGCAAAAGTAAATCAAAATGTCACTATGGGGAAAAATGCCAACTGTATGTTCAGCATACATGGGCCGGGGTGTAAGGGGGTATACCCCTCCCCCTCGGCCGGTCATACCCTCCCGGAGGGAGAAAATTTTTGCTTATTTAAGGCAAAATGGGAGTTGGAATTTTTTCTTTTTTCGTGGGAACCCCTCCCCGAGGTCTCCAGACCCCTCCGGATCTTTCCGGACCATGTCTGATGTTCAGGGGTTAACGTTAGAGTGTCGTGCCGTTCTGGTGGCAAGCTGATACAGTTCTGCTGGTCTATTCTCAACTAATTTCTCTCTAATGTAAACAGAGCAGAAAACTATCTTTTCCTATGTATTCTTGCTTTTTGCATAAAAAAATACATAAATCAGAAATTCAAGTCACTTTTCACAGATTCATAATTGTTTGTTGTTGTTTGTTTATGAGTTCCACTGTCCTTTCGGACAGCTCAGGACACCCCTCGCTCTTTTCAGAGCCCTTCAATGGGGTAGCCCTGTCTACAAACAACCCTCCCTTTTGCTGCTATTAGGTGCAACGGCAGCGCCGGTTCGGTTCCCATTTACCTACTGGCCATCACCGGCTTTCGGCGGTCTGGGTTGGGCTTTACGTCGACTACTTCCAGTCGCTTCGACCGGTTTCGAACCCACAAACAACCGCTCTCACGGATGCCGGGGCCGCCGTGACACACGGGATAGCGTAAACTACCTGTGGCCAAGACGCGACGATAATAAAATACCAAAGGCCTGTTTGTTTAATCAAGGTCATCTAGACTCATTTTCTTCAACGAAAACTCGTTTTGAAACAGCATATTTTCAAAAATCTACTGTAAAATATTATTGGGTATTGCGGCTACCCAAAGTATCGTTTGATCTGCAGGTAAAACGCGATTATTCGTAATCTACGCGCCCTAATACTATTTACAAACGCAGCTGTTCACATGTCAATTCACGTGCAGTTCGGCTAAGAAACGAGTCTATCTACGGCCCGGCAACCAGCCCATAATTCGATTGTTTTGAAGCCGGTCAGAAACGTCTATTCGCATAATCGTTTCAGGTGCTGTCGTTTATGAAGGAGATGGCCGATTCTGAATGCGACTGGCAGATACATGCCTACGGCTCTGCCGGGCACGCTTTCACCAATAAGACGGCCGATTCGTACGGATTTCCGAATGTTTGTTTTGAAGAGAACGCCAACCGCAGGTCCTGGCAGTCGATGGTTCACTTTCTAGACGAGCTGTTTGCCTCTGAATAGTCTTTAATTATGTCTGTCAAAGCCTTACTAGTTTCTAGAAAGCCGGTACAATTATTTTTGTTATTGTTTGCTAGTTTGTTAGGTCAATAAAGTTTCGGTTTTGATGGTTGTGGATTGAGTTGACTGACTTTTGGGGTGACCCTACGACCGACAATATTGAAAAGATTGATTGTGATTCTGCTGTAATTGGTTTTAGCCTAAGTTGGGACAGATGTTGACCACTAACAGAAATTTGAAAAACCCGGCAGAAGGATACAGCTACGAACGGACTTTGGTAATTTTTCTGTTCTGTTCTTTAAGGTATTACAGTCAGGCACTTAACGCCGTTTATGGTGCCGGTACCTAGGGTAGTAGTGGTACAATATATGGCACCGATGGCCACGGGTAGGGTACCATAATATGGTACCATATTATGGTACCACTACCATACATGTGCATGGTCGGCGGCTCAAGGGGGGACGGCCAGGTCTCCGTGCGTAGTTGCCTGGATATAGGTGCAAATTTTAGGTGGGAAATTCAATTTTTGGCGGGAAATTTAAATTTTTGCCCAAAATTTTGGCTTAAAATACAAAATTTAGGTTAAAATTCACAAATTTGCGGTAAAAAATCAAATTTGCGACAAAAAATGCCAAAAAACCACTTTTCTGACAAAAATATTGTAAAAAAATCGAAAATTTCCAGGAAAATTTGAAAAAATTTCGGATTTGGTGCGTAGTTGCCTGGAGGAAGGGTGCGTAGTTGCGTAGTTGCCAAAATTCATTTCTGTGGCTTAAAAACGCATCTGGAGGCTTTCTAGCAGCCTCTAGCAACGTTTGGTTGATTTTAATTTTCGTCCCCCCCTGTCCCCCCCGGGCACCCCCCATGCACATGTATGACCACTACCCTAGGTACCGGTACCATAAACGGCGTTAAGTGCCTGACTTTACTAATGAGCGTTTGTGCTAATAATATTAACCTAATCTTGTAACAAGTGGTTTCAGTGTAAGGCAAAAAACCGGTGGCATTTTAGTTTTAGTATCAAATGCCGCCACTGTCATGACACAACAACCAAAGCGTAAGCAAGCAGTAAAGGTCTTAATGTAGTCAGCATGCTTAGCCCGGCACGCATTCTACACATTTCTCGTGTTTTATTGAACAATCGTAACTCGGTCGCTTGCGTATTATGCAGCTGTAGTATGTACTATGTTGCCATTCCGTTCAAACCTATCTAATGATGCCATTGCGGTAGGTACTACAGTAGTTTGTACAAACAATTTCTTTTAGTACAGTCAAGCACCTAACGCCGTTTATGGTAACGCACTTAGCACCTTGACTGAAAGTAAAAATTCGCCAGATTGTTACCGGTTGTACTAGAAATTTCAGCTCTTCAGGTTCTTAAGTCCATGTATAGATTGGCTAGCCTGCAAAATTTTGGAAAGATCCGATGAAGGGTTCGTGAGATATTTACGTATATTCAAATTTAACGTTTTGACTAAATTTCGGATCAGCTTCTTTCGGAAGGGCACAACTCCAGGCTACAGAAGGCTAGCAGGCTAGGACTTGGCCGAAACAAACTCTTAACAAATAATAATAATAATCGTGCCAAAAATCTTTTCATTCGGTTGAAAATTGACTAAATGCGGGCCGTTTGAAGTCATTCGGAAAACTCGAAAAAAGGCTAAGACGGTCTTATTTCATTCCAACAAAGCTATCAAAAAGGCGGTACTTTCAGATCTCGGCTCTAAGTGTCTCTTAAAAACCGGGCTTAGACAAACATTTTTCCAAGTAGCCCGGTCTGTTTACAAACTGATAGTAAAGTACAAGTTTGTGTGTAATTTGCAAATTTCGCACTCACAAAGTCGTGTGCTGCCCTATGTACCAAAGTGAACAAAAAAACCGGGCACAATTATTATGGTAGGAGTGAAGTAAAGCGCTGAATTTGTTCAATTTGCTCCCAATTGAGAGGATTATTTTACAGTTGGTCGGCCGTTTCCGCGATGATTTGCGCAACTCGGTACATCCGGACCTGTCAAACCAGCCGCCCGCTGCGCAAAAGCGCAAGACGAAAATGGCTGCCTCTGTTTGCGCAGGTAAAGTGCAATTTCCAATTCTGTCTAACTATCGTCACCTGTCCGACTCAATTGAATAAATTGGTGCGTAGCTAATAAAATGCATAGCTAGATGGCGCTATTATAAAGCTGTAAAATGGTCGATACTGCCAAGTTTGTGGCTTCTAGTCCGTTAATATACAGAAATAGCAAACGTATGTATGTACGTATCTACTGTAATACTAAACGGTCAGCCCTTAATGGCATATACGTAGTGTATATTATATTCATGTAACAGGGGTCACCGGACATAGGCCAGATCCAGTGGGTACCCAGGATCTTGCAAAAGAAAATATTTTGCGAAACTAGGCTTCAAAGCGCGTTAAAACGGTATTCTGAGTGTACAATTGACAAAAATTAATAGTTTTAGTAGTTCGAAGACCTGCCCAACCATGGCAAGAAATTTTCAAAATTAGCCTGCAAAAACGCATCTAAAACGCGTTCTCGGCATAAAATAGACAGGTACAGGTCATAATTTATTCGTTTCTCTTATTTTTGCATAATTTTCCTTTCTACCTCCCCCAGAAAGGGGGTGTAGCAACCGGAAACCCCGTCTGGGTACGCTACCGAGCAGATCCCCCGATCGGGACCCCGCCTCGATTTTTCTGTGAAGTAATTTTTTCAGCAAATTTTTACAATTTTTTGAATTTGAGGCGCTAATTTAATTTTTACAATTTTTTCTAATTTCAGGCGCTAAAATTGCAAAAATCGCCTGTAAAACAGCACCTTTTAGCATACATGTAACAGGTGATCCGCCGAAGGGGGAGGGGGTTTGGGGGTCTGGCGCCAGCCGGGGGATCTGAGCCCATATTCTAGGAACGGGGTTGGGCACTAAAAAACGCTTAGAAATCGCGAAAAATGGCAATTTTTCGGCTAAAAATCGTCAAAATCGCTAAAAAATTTTCGGACACACGCCCCGCCGAAAAGTCATACCCCTCTCCATCTTTTTCCGGCCCATGTATGGTACCGGTACTATCGAATATGCTACCACCATGATGGCCGTTGGTATGGGTATGGTATGTATTGTACTGCCGTTACTATACGACTGACTGATGAATGTATTTGACTGTAAAACAGTCGAGTCAGGCACTTAACGCCGTTTATGTTACCGACACCATATACGTACATATGGTGCCACTAGCCTAGGTACCATAAACGGCGTTAAGTGCCTGCCTGTAAAAGGTATTTGTGCAATTTTAGGAAAGTTCAAAGCGTCATCGTTTCGAATTTTCGGCGAAGACTGGTTCTTCCTGGCCGCTCTGGGTATCGTTATGGCATTCTGCAGTTTCTGCATGGATTTTTGCATCGAAAAAATACGAGAATGTACGACTTTTTCCACATTTTTTTCTTCTACCGTACTGTGTTTGGGGCCGTCAAAAATTAC
Organism: Sabatieria punctata; assembly: GCA_030248155.1. Lineage (NCBI taxonomy): Eukaryota > Metazoa > Nematoda > Chromadorea > Araeolaimida > Comesomatidae > Sabatieria > Sabatieria punctata. The sequence goes on from JASANB010003578.1 coordinate 18,177, forward strand.
GTACTGTATGGTCTGAGGGGGTTCGCCAAATCATTGCTACTTATTACAGTGGGGGAAGGGGATTTTATTGCGTAAGTTTTAGCTTGCTGTGCTAAAGACACACAAAGGGTGCGTATAATCAAGGTTTTTAGGGTCTGCCATGTATTTATTCAAGTTGCTTTAGACGATTGTCGGTTAGAGATCGAGTTTTATTCGAATTTAGACTTTTACATAATTTTCAAATCCCAGTGACACCGAGCCGCGTCGTTGGCTCAGTGGGTAGCTCGCTGCCTCTGAGTCACGGCGGCCCCTGCATCCCTAGCGGTTGTAGTGGTTCATTCTCACGGCGCGGCAAGTTTCTTGCTGCAAAGAGTTGGTCATCGGCACAACGAAAGTGCCAGCGAAAGCTGGTTACAGTGAGTAGGTAAAATGGGAACCGACTGGATCTGCCGTTGCACCGAAGCCGCTCCAATAGCATGCAACGTTGGAGAAAGATCAATGATGTCTGGAGTTGTCCAAGGGAACCGACTAGGCCTGGGGGCCTCTCTCGCAGGCGGACCTAGCGGACGTTGGGAACCGACATCACCATGACGTCAACGCGCCAGGGACTTTCTTAAGTACCTGGCGCCCAACAGCATGGCTAGAGTGGCTGGCAGTGATAGAAGGGAAACGTCCGAGATGACGAAACCACGGGGGTAGCGGAATGGACCTCGAGTCTGATCGCAGGCCGTAAGGCCCCCCGCAAATCGGAAAATCGGATCCCAGTGACACCGGTGTTCATGCAATTCTCAATGATCTTTGAGATCTGATGAAATGTTTCATAAGGCCCGGTTTACACTACGAAATAAGAAGTAAGACATAAGGCGCTTGCAATAAGAAATGATGCAAATCCCCGGATAATTTTGAAATTCGGACGGGGTTGCCAAATTATTAGGTAATCAAGGCATTGAGGTTAGAAAAGTAACTTTTTCTCATTTTGTGCCGTTTTCAGTGCACATTTGGCTGTTCGACCGATGCGCTACAGTACACTGGACTGCACAGTATGTAGCCTGGACAGCCTATACCGTACTCTTCGTGCTCATGTCTACGGGTTTCGCTCACTTAGTAGCGCCTCAGGCTATTGGTAACCAGCTACGATTTGTTTTTTCTTTCAAAATACAATGTTTGCTTTCAGGCTCAGGCATTCCAGAAATGAAGACCATACTAAGAGGCGTGGTCTTAAAGGAGTACCTAACATTCCGAACGCTATTGGCCAAAATGGTCGGCCTTACAGTATCGTTGGGCAGCGGTCTACCAATCGGAAAGGAGGTTGGGGGGCGGTCTTTTTACTAAGCTTCGCCTACTTTATTTTTACTGGCAGGGCCCGTTTGTGCATGTGGCGAGCATAGTGGCAACGTTGCTAAGTCGACTGATTACCACCTTCAAAGGAATTTACGAGAACGAAAGCAGAAACAGCGAAATGTTGGCCGCTGCCTGTGCTGTTGGGGTGGCCTGTACCTTCGGGGCTCCCGTTGGAGGTCTAACGCATTTTAACATCTGGCACTTAGCGCTGTTTATGCTACCGGCACCATATGGTATGGAATTTGAATGAAGTGGTACCATCTATGTATGGTACTGGTACCTTATATGGTGCTACCACAGTCCCCGAACGTGGTATCATGACACTGGCCGAATGTGGGGGTACCATATTATTATATGGTGCCACTACCCTAACTAAGTACCGGTACCATATATGGTGCCAGTACCATAAACGGCGTTAAGTGCCTGACTGGTTTAAGATAAATAGTCAATTTATTATGTTTCATTTGTCTTAGGAGTACTATTCTCCATCGAAGTCACATCTGTCTATTTCGCGGTGCGAAACTATTGGCGCGGTTTCTTCGCGGCCGCTTGTAGTGCCTTAGTATTTAGACTGTTGGCTGTGTGGTTTAAGAAGGAAGGTAATATCCTATCTATTTAGTGATAATTGTTCTGTAATATGCAAATTTTAGTCACCGTTGTTGCATTTTACAAGACAACATTTCCGGTGGACTATCCTTTTTATCCGGAAGAACTGTTTGCCTTTGCTTTAATCGGGTAAATAGCCGCCTCTTTGCATTGGTTCAATTTATCACTAACTAATTGCCTTTTTTAGCGTAATGTGCGGGTTGGGTGGTGCGCTATTCGTGTACACACATAGAAGTATTGTCCTATTTATGAGGAGGAACAGTTTCGCCAAACGTGTGCTAAAAACAAAGTAACTTCACGTTTTTCTGCTTAGCCCTTTCAAACTGAACTGATTTTTGTCTTCTTCAGTTTACTCATATACCCGGCCGTAGTGGCCTGGCTCGTCTCTACCGTAAGATTCCCGCCGGGACCTGGAAAATACAACGCTGGAGTGGTGAATCTACATACTACTTCATTATCATATACCGCCAAAAAAACAAACCGACCCGGCAGACTTTTTGCTGTAGCAACCGTAAATCTCAACCGATTCGAATGAATCCTTTTTTGAACGAAAGATAGATAAATTCTTTAAAAAATGGTGAAAATTTTATCAAGATACTCTGCTTAGTTCCTGAGATACTTACGCTCAAAGTCAGAACAGACTTTGGTAATGATTCCGTTGCAGAGCGATTCCGTTGCACTTCATAATAATTAGAGTGCGAACAATACCTAAAAAACCCAATACCCCAATACCCAATACCAATACCTGAGACCCCAATACCCCAATACCCAATACTTGCATAGCTGCGCCAAAAATTTCATTTCAGTGGACAGGTACATGCTAGTTTTGTACACAAGATTTTTGGCACTGCAATTAAAATTTTTAAGAGGCTGGTTGGGCCGCTGCCCAAGCAGGGCGAGTAAAGTTTGAAAAATTAGCCTTTTAGGAAGCATTTAGAGGCCGTTTTAGGCGTAAAATTAGCAGAAATTAACAGTTCTGGTACTTAATATTTCGTAATTCAGTCGTGTTTCTTACTTCCGGCGATTTTTTCCTAACTCGGATTGTGTGCACCACCACAATAGCCATGGGTACGGTGCTAGTACATTACGGTGACATTAGAAATGTCACCATTTTTATTTTAGATAACAGGAAAGAGGTAAAGAGAACAGAGAAATTAATTACTGGTGTAGCGCTTAGAAAAGCGTACACTTTAGGAAATTCTACTAACGTTTAGTTGATTAGGCCGTCCATAAACGACGACATTCCAAAGGGAGAGGGGGTCGGCTGAAATACGACGATAGACGACGCACTAGGGGGGAGGGGTTAGCAAAAAACGACGTCGCTTTTTTCGGAATTTTTAGGGAATTTTGATTGTGATATTTTCAATTTAAGTACATTCTGTCAAAGGTTTCTACAATGCAGAAAAGCTTCCCAGAGTGGTTGTAGGGATTTATTCTATTGATTGCGCAGTATGCTAACAAGAAAACATGACAGTTCTGTATGTACTGCCCTTTTATTGGAGGGGGGTAAACCGAAAACGACGTCGGCTTACGGGAGTGGTCCCATAGAAACAACACAAGTCGAGTTTCGGGGAGGGGGCTCCGAAAATCGGGATTTTGGAACGGCTTCGTTTATGGACGGCTCCTTAACGGGAAAACAGCTCACTAAACCGAATCATCGATGAACTTATTCGATTTTCTCAGATCAATTTTTCAGGTCAACACCGATTTCTCTCTATTTTTAATTGTCCAATTTAGTATTGGGTATTGGGGGGTAAAAACCCCAATACCCAATACCCAATACCTGGAAAACACCCCAATACACCCAATACCCAATACCAGTCCGCACTCTAATAATAATGCAGATTCCTATTGCTGGCGGCTAATGAGACTTTACTGGTGAAGTAACGAGCGTGTGTGTCACCAGTAAGGGGGCGTGCAAAAATTACGTAATGGCATGAGGGGGGAGGGGGGGTTCGCCAAAAGATTACTAATCATTACGGTGGGGGGAGGGGGGGTTGACGACTTCATTACGTAATTTTTTTAAGTGCAGAAATCACTAAGTGGTCATAATTTTAATTGTTTTTACGTACACTACATGTACATGCAGTCTCGATTTGAAGCCATTGGGCTTACATTTTCTCAATTTCACTTAGATGGACGCTTAGATTAGAGAATAGCTATGTTTAAAGTCAAGGCTTTCCAATTTTTCAAATGCTAAATGGCAACAGTGACTTTTGACATCTGTGTGATAAGAGTTTATAAGGGTATACCACTTATCGACTCGATCTTTTACAGGGTTCATGCGGCTTTTACAGAGCAAAACTTCCTGACCAAAGTCAAATTTCCCTGTCCAATCAGAGTGAGAACACTCTAACAAGGGTGAGAAGTTTTTAAAAATTGGCTCTGAAAAACGCATTTAAACGGTATTCTGAGGGTAAAATTTACAGTTATAGTAGCTGTGGAAAGTCAAAAGTCCCATTTTCAAAAGGGTGGCGAGAGATGATTCTACTTGTATTGCTATCAATTTTTCCCTGACCGGACACCAAATTCCCTGAATTTTCCCTGAAATTTATAAAATTCCCTGACTTTGCATGACTCCCTGACTTTTCGGGTCCCGCACGAATTCTGTTTTATGACCATCGATCATCAGTCAAGTGATATGGCAGCGCAGCCCTAAAATCAATGATAAAACACTTTGGTTTCAACTTTAACAAAAAGCCACCCAATGATGGCTTCTATGTAAAACTAAGACTATGCGTACATATATGTAGTTGTAGCTCATCAATAAAGAAAACGAAGAAAATTATCAATTGTTACTGTATACAGATGTTATTTTATTAAAAACGTCATTTTACATGGAATTGAACTAAAAAATTTGGGCTCTATCGCTTCAAAAAATTGAAATTTCGGGGGGGGGGGGGTAGCCGAATTATTACGTAATTAGGGGTGGGGGGGGTCAGAAAATTATTACGGGGGATTATCCGGGGGGAGGGGGGGTCCGAAAATGGGCAAAAATACCATTACGTAATTTTTGCACGCCCCCTAAAGCCTCGTAACGTTAGCCCTTAGCTGTAGGAATCTGTTTTATTATGGAGTGCAACGGAATAATAAAAATCGCTGCTGTTCATTACCAAAATCTCTGATTTTGATTTGAGGGCAAATATCTCAGGAACCAAGCTGAATATCTTAATGAACATTTTACCAATCTGTCAATAATTTATTTGTCTTCCATTCAAATCGGTTGAAATTCAGGTTTGCTACAGCAAAAAATCTGCTGGGTTGTTTTTTTGGCGGACCCTCCCTGTACAGGACTGCATATGGTGGCGCATTTATCTATCATGTTGCGACTCGCTGTAACTTTGGTGTTCGTTGATGAATTTTGCTGAAATTTTAAGACACAATGCATATAACATGAGAATGTTTACTCTCAAAATTTTAGCCAATTCTGTCACTTCACCCACTAGTTATGAACTTCCGTGTGTCCGTCGTTACTTGTTACGTCAAGTGACAGTGAAAACTGTTGAAGTGCATAACTAGTGGTTGAAGTGACAGATTTGGCCAAAATTTTGAAGCAAAAAATTCTTAGGTTATGTGCATTGTGTCTTAAAATTTCAACGAAGTCGATTAACGAGCACTAGTGCAATTTAGATAAATGAGCCGCCTGTACGCATACATGTAACAGGGGGGTCTGGGGGGTCCGCCCCCCCCCACCCGACTTAGGTCAGACCCCCTGGATGGCCCCCCGGAGAAGATTTCGCCGACCCCCCTCCGATTTTTCTGGCAAGTGAATTTTTTACACTTTCACACACAAAAATTGCCAAAATCGCCTGCAAAACAGCACTTTTTTGCTGTATTTCAGCCCAAATTAGCGATTTTTGGCGATTTTTAGGCCAAAAATTGCGATTTTTCTCGATTTTTGAGCGTTTTTTAGAGCCCTACCCCCCTCCCAAAAATTTGGCTCAGGCCCCCCCCCCCCCGGCCGGCGCCAGACCCCCCAACCCCCCTCCCCCATCGGCGGATGACCTGTTACATGTATGCCTGTACGTATACATTGTACATAGTCTAGTTTGTTCAAAATAAGCTAGATGGCGCTTTTTTGCCAATAACTTTTTAGGAGGTTTTGGAGCGACTTGACCTCATGACCAAAGTCACAGACAGGGTCTCCGGTCTGGAGTTAACCCTAATCCGCGCTATGTTTACACTGAACATTAACTTGCGCAACATAAAAATGCGCTTTTTTCCCTAATTGTGGTGAAGATGAAATTCTAGAGACCTTGGCGACTTTAATGATGCTTTTATGGCATTTTTAGGTCAAATCGTCCCGGAGATATGGCCGTTCAAAGTTGGCAAAAATTGAGAAAAATGGTATTTTTTGAAAATTTCATATAAAAGGGAGAAACATTCAGATGAATGGAGTTGGCTGAAACTTCCTTAATGGGGTATTCATGACCGCCGGAATCGATTCTGAGACTTCCAGACCGTTGTTTATTGATTATTCAAACATACATGGGCCGGAAAAATCCGGAGGGGGGTAGGGGGGGTTGAGACCTCGGGGGGGGGGGGGTCCCCCGAAGAAAGGCCAAAAAACGCCTATTTTGCCTTAAATAAGCGAAATTTTCCTCCCTCCGGGGGGGGGTGGGTGGGCGAGGGGGGTATGGCCGGCCGAGGGGGGGTATGGCCGACCAAGGGGGGTATACCCCCCTTACCCCCCCGCGGCCCATGTATGTATTCAAAGCCAAACTACAGTAGCAGGTCAAGTTTTCATGGTCAGGAAGTCTCAGAATCGATTGCGGCGGTCATGAATACCATATTCAGGAAGTTTCAGCCAACTCCAATCATCTGAATGTTTCTCCCTTTTACATGAAATTTTCAAAAAATACCATTTTTCTCAATTTTCACAAACTTTGACCGGCCATATCTCCAGAACGGTTTGACCTAGAAACGCCATAAAAGCATCATTGGAGTCGCCAAACACTCTAGAATCGAATCCTGCAGTCACCTCAATTTCATCACAATTGCTTGAAAAGCACATTTTTATGTTGCGCAAATTAATGTTCAGAGTAAACATAGCGCGGATTAGGGTTCAACCCAGATCGGAGACCTTGTCTATGAGTTTGGTCATGAGGTCCAAGTCGCTCCGAGGCCTCCTAAAAAGCTATTTGCGCTTATTTTTAACACACTGCAATGCACAGCGCCTTAATAATCGTATAGCTAGTTTAGCTAACGTTCCGTCAAGCCATCAGTCAGCTGTTCAGCAACTTTTCCTGGCTCCAGTCCGATCTTACACAGGCTCAGCAACAAATAGTCAACAACTGGTCGGCTGATGGAGTCAACATCTTCGCCACACTCACCATTTTCACTATTGTTATTGTCAGTTAGTTAGTTATCTGTCACTTTTTGCTCATGCACCGTAGTATGCAAATTTAGTTTATATTCGGAGCGCTCTCTAACACTTTGCCCATCCCAGCTGGCGTGTTCATTCCAGTATTTGTTATCGGTGCAGCATTCGGTCGCCTCATGGGGGAGGCCATGTTTGCCTGGTTCCCCGAGGGCATAAGAGGGGGTCCAGCCTTAATTGTACCTGGTGGTTACGCTGTGGTTGGTAAGAGACCTCTGGGCACTGACTGTACTTTTCTTGGCTTCTTCCATTTTAGGAGCAGCAGCTTTTGTGGGAAGTGTAACGCATACTGTTTCGGTCTCGGTGATCGTGTTCGAGCTCACCGGTCAACTTGCCTATATTCTGCCTGTGATGGTATATGCAAATTTTCTACAGGTGTGGTGGTAGTTGGTTGCAGATTGCTGTGCTAATCGCCAACGCCATCTGTGCCTATCTTCAACCGTCGATTTATGACAGTATGATTCGAATCAAGCATTTGCCCTACTTGCCTGACATTCCGCCTGCATCTTCCATGTGAGGCAGTTGTCGAGCTTCTGATATGGAATGGATGAATTGTGTCCTTTCAGAGTACACAATATACATGCTGAACAGCTGATGGTGAGAGATGTGAAGTACCTGAGCAAAAACACAACCTACGCAGAGGTTCAGGATCTGCTTGTGGCCATGCCCAAACTGAGAGCCTTTCCACTGGTTGATAAGCCTGGTAAGTAGATGCTCCATATATGGTTCGTGTTTATTATGGAAATGCATTGCTGCGCAGAAGTTTGGACCTGCATAGTTGTAATTTGCAGTAGATTGCTTCACAGCTAGTGTATCCTGTGACCCTAGTCCATGTTCTTTCACACAATTTTATGTTGGTACAGCGATTTCACAGTGTGCAAACCCCATGGATGGACATGTTGAGAGAGCCCTGCGCTTGCTTATGCACTGTTGACTATTCTGTAGCCCCAGACATGGGCTAGCGTTTCGGCTGAGGGGTTGTAAATTTTCAAGTCCTGAAGGGCGGGGGGGCGGGGTAGGAGCTCCTGTTTAGTCCTCATCTACATAGCACGTTTTACACTTTGTCTGACTGGCTACGACTGTGACTGACTGGCCTACTTTTTCTTATCTCTTGCTATTCACTCGTGCCTCTGTATAACCTGCTGTACGGACTGTTTAGTAAAACACTCGCTGCCCTACACCTCGCTATAGGTTATGGGCCCAGCCTACGCCGAGTGTTTTTACTGCTGTTCGTCTGCTGCCGTGGCTGTCCCCTGCTCCGCCGACTGACTTCACTCCACTCCACTCTTCTCAACCGTCGTCTCCGACCTAGCCAGCGAAAGATTCCGAAATGGCAGATAAGTTGCCTTTGCTTCACTCTAGTAACTGGCCCACGTGGAGACTGACTGTTTCTAACTACCTCAAAGCTTTCGATCTTTGGGGAATAGTTAGTGGTGAGGAACACCCTCCTGTCGATCCGCAAGCTGCTGCTGCGTATGACGAGGTCCAGGTTGCGGCCATGCGCGCCGATAACCGTGCCACCACTCAGCAGTACCAAGCAGCGCTAAAAGACTACACCAAGCGTCGCCATTTAGCCATGTTCCACCTCTCCTCTGCTCTGTCGGTGGAAGTCTTGCGCCTAATTCACGTGGCTGACGACTCGAGTCCTGCGGCGCTTTGGCGGCTTTTGTGCAACAAATTTGAGCGGCACTCTGACGTATCTCTGTTGTCAGTCGAGGGCGAGTTGCAGGTTGCGTTTGATGACAGTCAGCTTCCCAGCGAATGGATCGCCAACCGTCAAAGACTCTACGACCAGTTCTCTGCCATGGGTCAAGCGGTGAAGCCAACGATGCAGGTAGTTCAGACACTCCACAAGCTTCCCTCCGGTTGGGAAGGCTGTCGGTCGGCGATCATGAACACTCTGCACACCGCTCCAGCTGATCATCCCTACACGCTTGACAACTTGGCCTCCCAACTTGACGATGAATGGCGTCTGCAGCACGGTACTTCAGGTCAGTCCAGCTGTGGCAATGCTTGCGCGGCTTGTGGTAGAGATAAGACCAGAGGCAGAGTGCTTGCCCGAGGTAGAGGTGCTTCTACTCGTGGCAAATTGGGCAGTGCTAGTTTCAACACTATCAAGTGCTTTAACTGTGGTGGTCGTGGTCATACCGAGCGCGTGTGTCCCACTCCTAAGTCAGACGGTACTGGTGCTATGGGGGAAGAAGGCGATTCTGCGAATGTTGCTAGCGCCACTACCGTGAATGACTCGTGTTTCGCCATCACTGCTCACGCTTACTCTACGGTCTCCAGTCCCTCTCTTTTACTGGTTGATTCCGGCGCCAGTCATCACATGACACCTTGCTTTAGTTTGCTGCGAAACTACCAGAGATTCAAGTGTCCTGTTTCCGTTGCAGTTGCCAATGGCTACCGTATTTCTGCCGAGGGCAAAGGTGACCTCCATTTTTTGGCTGGTCATCGGCGCTTCTATCTGTCTGGTGTGCTTTTTGTGCCAAAGCTCAATGGTACCCTGTTTTCTGTTCGAGCTGCTTCTGACTTTGGCTATTGCACCCAATTCTCTGGCGGTAACGTGTCTGTCTGTGACTCTTCTGGTCAGACCTTTTTGACTGGTTCGCTTCGTGACAACTCCTATGTGCTCAATGTCAGTTTTAGTGAATCAAAATCGAAGCCGAACTTGACTCAACCAGCGGAGCCCCGGGTGCTGGAAATCAAAACAAGTGGGTCTGCGTTCAACTGTGGTGCCTCCAGACGTGTAGCAGGCACAAGTAGAGGTTGTAACGGTCTCGCTTCTGGTGCGTGTGTTGTGCCGAATGTTTCAGCTAGAAAGCAAAGCGTATCAGGCTCAGGAGGAGCCAGCTCAGGAGGAGCTGCTGACTTCGGTTGGCAAATCGTTACCAGAAAGCGAAGACGCAAGGTCAGGCCGCTGAATCGGCAAGAAACCAAAACCGAGACATTCTTTGTCTGACACTAACCTTTTAGTTGTTTGACTCTTGTGTGTTGGTGTGTTGTAGTCTAACCTTAAATTGAGGAGGAGTGTTGAAAGTACATATGTACATAGTGTGCAATTTAAGTTATTCTGCGTACATATTGTAGGAGCTCCTGTTTAGTCCTGATCTACATAGCACGTTTTACACTTTGTCTGACTGGCTACGACTGTGACTGACTGGCCTACTTTTTCTTATCTCTTGCTATTCACTCGTGCCTCTGTATAACCTGCTGTACGGACTGTTTAGTAAAACACTCGCTGCCCTACACCTCGCTATATCCCCTCACTTCCCTTTGCCCATGTCTGCATAGCTCTACATTTGTGTATCCATTGCAGAATCAATGATCCTGCTTGGCAGCGTTCCTCGTCGAAAGCTGAACGAGTTCCTGGCTGCTCAAGTGGGCCCAGATGCCCGACGTGCAGAGGCTGTGCGTAGACGTCGCAATCAATTTGATAACCTTTTGACCTCTGAGCCTGCAAGTACAACTGAACCTCAGTCACCATCGGCTGCTGCTTCAGTTCCAGGCAGAAAAGATTCGAGGTTAGTTTCTATGACTACCACTCTGTATGAACTAGAGAGCGAACAATACCTCAAAAACCCAATACCCCAATACCAATACCTTAGACATAATACCCCAATACCCAATACCTCGAAAACACCCCAATACCAATACCTGAGACCCCCAATACCTCGAAAACACCCCAATACCCAATACCAATACCTGAGACCCCAAATACCCAATGCCTCGAAAACGCCCCAATACCAGAGACCCCCAATACCCAATACCTCGAAAACACCCCAATACCAATACCTGAGAACCCGAATTATACCCAATACCTCGAAAACACCCCAATACCCAATACCAATACCTGAGACCCCCAATACCCAATTCCTCGAAAACACCCCAATACCCAATACCAACACCTGAGATCCCCAATACCCAATACATCGAAAACACCCCAATACCCAATATCTAGAACCCCCAATACCCAATACGTCGAAAACACCCCAATACCCAATACCAACACCTGAGACTCCCAATACCCAATACCTGGAAAACTACCCAATACCAATGCCTGGACCCCACTACCGCAATACCTCGAAAACACCCCAATACCCAATATCTAGACCCCCAATACCGAATACCAGTTGGCACTCTAGTACAAACAGTTTTGCAGGTTCACAGTGTCCCGAGTGGCAGAGATGAAGAAGGAAGACGATGAGAAAGCAGTGCAGAAACGCTCGAGACTGTCGTCAGCTGCCATCGAAGAGTCGCCGCAGACCACCACCACTCGCACTGACTCGGCCGCCTCTCAGGAGAAACACCACAGCTCTTCTTTTCTGACAATTCAGAACGTCTATCTCACTGCAAACAGTAAGTAAACGATCTATTCAGTTGTTCTACACAGCACTCAGCTCTCGTTTGCAGGCTACCTCCGCTCAGTGGTCAAGGCACTGACATGGACTCGAGGCAGTTCCAGTCAGAATGAAGTTGACGACTTGTCCCCCGACGAGGTATGCTGTTCTGCCTGTGTTGGCAGATACAATTATCGATTTACTGGGAGTCAGTGAAAAAATGGAACTATTTCAGCGCGCTGAATGGGAGAAGGAGCAGTTATCTCAAAGATTGGACTTCTGTCGGCTGCAAGTTGACCCTGCGCCCTTTCAACTCGTCGAGCGAACATCCCTCTACAAAGTGCATTCCCTTTTCTCTCTGCTTGGCATGAATCGCGCCTATGTGACCAACTGTGGTCGTCTGATCGGAGTTGTGGCCCTGAGAGAGGTATGGTAGAAATAAGTTACAGTAATCCAATCCCTTAGTACTGTATATTGTTCAGGTACGGTCTGCGTTGGAACGCGGTGCTCAAACTGGTTTCCAAGGTTCTCTGGCTAACGTGGTGGTGCCAGTGATGGACAATGGTCTGGAGGGTTGTTCAGTGCAACCTGAATTGGTCACCGAAGGAACGATCAATCCCGAAGAGGAGTCTGCTCAGTTGGAACAGTTGGAGGAAATGTCGGAGACTGAATCTGTTGATTGGGAACACGACTTGAATGATAACCTTGGATCACCACAGGATGCAGCGTAGTATTGTGTTTGTGAAGATGTCACTGTGAATTGTGAATCACCACACAGGTCCTATTACCATATCTCTCTGTGTCTGTGCATAATCGTCGTCTCTTGTGCTCTGCTGTTGCAGTCATCTTATACTGATATAAACTGGTGCGCATTTATTGCTCTTTCAACTGGATTGGCCAAATGCAAACGCTCTTTTGCAATTCTACAGTACTGCTGCCTGCTATGTTTGGCAATGAAGAGTCAAAGTTCGTGGCATACGATCGGATGCTATCACCAACGCAAGGCTCAACCAGCCTTGGGGTATCTTAGCGGTTAGATTTACCCGAGGCTTTAATCAACCTTAGGAGGTCCCTAACGGTTACATCACTACATGGCATACATGTGTGTAACAGGTCCCGGCCTATTGAAAGTTCTAACAGACGTTCTTGGACACGTGTGAACTTCTTTAACACGCTCGGCGTAACATTGCATGTACGTACGTACAAGTGAGGTAGTGTGTTTGTTTCAGTTGGCTATGGCAGTTCGCGGTGCGTATCGATTTTTGGCTTGTCTGCGGCCTTGCCTGCTTGCCTTGTAGTGTTACTTGCGCCAAGCTCTTCGCGTTGGTCGTTGTTTTGTTGCGCACCCATACTATGATTTTGGCCGATAAAAACGAAATTTAAATATCGTACCCGGATACACTAATTGGAATTTTACAAGATTAGTCAGAAAAAGCTGCATTTCACTTTAGCACAAAATTAGCTGTTGTTGGGCTGGAAAGACTTGCTCAAATTTAGAATTATTTATTTCACACAAAAACTTTCCTGATTCCAAGAGTTTCTTCGATGGAAGAGTTATCTATTCTATTCAGTAATACTAAAAAGCGCATTTTAGTATAAGAATCCTGAATAGTTATCAGTCAAACTTCAATTTAGGCTCTATTTGTGTGAAACCTGTGGTTTAGATTCCAGAAAAAGGTAGTATTGCAAACTTTTCTTTTACTGTTGGCTATCATAATCTAGCGAAATTCAGGTGTCATTGCTATAAAACCTGTCTCCAAATAAGAGTAAATAGAGTACCTCTGGTACACTATTTCGGGTTACTCCATTCAGCACGCGGAGCGGAGCGGAGTTACGTACATAGGTTCGATTCTCAAATCCCAGCTACACCATTGTAAATGCCTTACTTTTTCATCTTTCTTTCAATTAGGCCTCCAGTTTTGTGCGCACCTCCAAGCTCGCTCGTGCTCGGCTCGCGAGCTTTGAATCGCGGAGCGCGACTACTCGTATTTTGCCTACGCCTTTTTGCCGCAGAGAGCGTGCCGTATTTCTTCATGTTGTCAGCAGAGTTTAAGATTTTGAAATTGTCTGAGCGATGAGCAAGTTTCTCTTGATTTGGCTGGTATCAAAAACTCTTGTGCATTCCAACGTATCTTTTTAACACTGACTTGTCCTACGCTTGTAAATGTTTTTCATCTCTGAAGTTTGCTTTCTATCAACTAACTGTAAGCTGTAATGATTCTATAGTTACTCTTTTTGTTGACTCTGACCAATTTTTGCCCAACGCCAATTGGAAAACCCTAATTAAGGTTCTGAATATAAGACTAGGACTGTGTGTAACGTTGACATGTCATCTTTCCTTATTTAGGCGCGCTCCGTAAGTGCACATATAGTAAATATACCGTCACCATACGTGTAACAGGGTGTCCGGCGGTCTGCCCCCACTCGGCTTAGGCCAGCCCCCCGGATGGGGACCCCTCCGATTTTCTGGCAACTACTTTTTTGGCAAATTTTGCGATTTTTTTTTACAATTTCAGACACAGAAAACCGTTGTAAAACAACACTTTGCGATTTAAAATTGGAAGTTTTTGCGATTTTTGATCGTTTTTAGTGTCCAACCCGCGAACGTAGAATTTGGGCTCAGACCCCCGGCCGGCGCCAGACCCCCAACCCCCTCTCGCTTCGGCGGATGACCAGTCACATGTACCTATGACCGGTAATGGTTAGTAAACACGGCTACATAATCTCCAGAATGCTTTCAACCTGCACTGCTTGTACGTACAGTAGGTCTTAGCACTTACTCAAGCCGCAAGCTTTATCGAATGGGAGGTTTTGCAGAGTGCTATAGGTTTATATCTGCTTCTTGGCGTCACAAACGTTTATAGCAACGGTTTGCTAAAATTCTGCACTGTTTGTAGATCGGACACCCACTTGTTGGTTACTGGGAAGACACTCACGCTATCAAACAAAAGACTGACGTGGCTGTGTTTATCAAAAACTGAACGCGTTACCGATACTAAGCCACTCTTCTGCAAAATGTTGACCGGATTCTCTGTTTTCTGGGCGCAAAGCTATAAGCTAAGCTGGATATCGGCTTTAAAGTTAATCAGTTTGTGTCTGACGTTTGGGGATCTGATTTTAGCTGAGTGAGTACCTACCAAGTCTATTTTCACTAATTCTTACGAAAGAACTACATGGTGTGCCAAAAAAACAACCCAGCAGATTTTTTGCTGTAGCAACCGCAAATCTCAGCCGATTTGAATGAGTCCTTTTTTAAATGAAAGATAAATAAATTCTTGAAACTTTGATTTAACGTTTATTAAGATAGCCTGCTGAGTTCCTGAGATATTTGTCCTCAAAGTCAAAACAGAGATTTTGGCAATGAACAAGAGTGATAAAGAACAACCCAGCAGATTTTTTACTTTTGCAACCATGAATCTAAACCGATTTGAATGAACCCTTTTTTGAATGAAAGACTGATAAATTCTTCAAAGATTGGTGCAATTTTTATTGAGATTCACAGTTTAGTTCTTGAGATATTTGCCTTCTAAGTCGAAACAGATTTTCGCAAAGAACAAGAGCGATTCCATTGCATTTCATAATAAAGCAGATTCCTACTGCTGGGGGATAATGACACTTTACTGTTGACGTAAACCGAGTTTCTGTGTCACCTGTAAAGCCTCCAAGAGCCCTTAGCAGTAGCAGGAATCCGTTTTATTATGAAGTGCAGAATAATAAAAAAATCCCTCTTGTTCACTGCCAAAATCACTGTTTTGATTTTGAGAGCCAATATCTCAGGATCTAAGCAGAGTACATTAATGAAAATTTCAGCAATCTTTTAAGAATTTATTTATCTTTCATTTGAAAACGGATTCATTCAAATCGGTTGAATTTTGCGGTTGCTACAGCGAAAAATCTGCTGGGTTGTTTTTTTTGGCACACCCTGTATTTTTTTATACTACTTTCAGGTCTCTAATAGAACAGTTGGAGGACCAAAATAGCAGTGCTTGGAACGGAGCGCGCTATGCATTGTTGATATTTGTTCTCAATCAGTTGGAGACGTTGATTTCGGCCAGACTTCATCACACACAAAGTACTCTGGCGGTGCAAATCGGCCATGATCTGACGCCAGAAATATTCTCAAAGGTTGGTTGATTGGTTGAGAAATAGAGATTTGTCCAAAGAAACGGTTTAAGGGTACGAAACTGAGTCTCAAAGCTAGAGAACGTTGGTCAACCGGTAGAATTATGAATGTGCTTTATGACGATGTGTCGGCTGTTCAAGATATGGTATCGGAACTTTACAGTTTATGGTACACACCAATCGAGGTGAGGTCTATTTGATATTTTCAATCAAAAATATATAAAAATGTTTAGATCTGTGTGGCAATAATTTTTCTTTGGAAGATTGTGGGCAGAGTGGCCTGCATGACATTTTTCTCAGTTGTTGCTGTTCTTTCCATAAGCTATGTAGTAATGTGGATTAGCAAAGGTTATCAGGTAGCAATAAACAGGAAAATTATCGGATTGAAAGGCAAGATTTACTGACGTTACAGGCAAAAGATGTGGAGTTAAAAGACAAAAGAATAACAACCACAGCCGAATTCTGCCAGCAGTTCAAAAACATCAAACTTATGGCTTGTGAACGTGTATTCATCGAAAAGGTGACATATTTAGATTTCTTACATTATTTGCCTGTAAAATTGTTTGTTTTTTTTCAGATTTCAAAAACTCGTGCAGAGGAGGAAAATATTCTTTCACTGATCGGCATTCTAGAAGCACTAATTCGCATAATCTCAACATCAGCTCCGTTAATAGTGAGTTCGGATTTTAAACTGAACGAACGAACGAACGAACGAACGAACGAACGAACGAACGAACGAACGAACGAACGAACGAACGAACGAACGAACGAACGAACGAACGAACGAACGAACGAACGAACGAACGAACGAACGAACGAACGAACGAACGAACGAACGAACGAACGAACGAACGAACGAACGAACGAACGAACGAGTGAATGAACGAACGAGTGAATGAACAAATGAGTGAATGAACCTTTATTTCAGATGACCATAACAACATTCAGTGTGTATTCCATGTTCAGCAGCGGGTCCTTGAGTCCAAAAACCATCTACGCTTCAATTGCCCTGTTTGGAATTTTGACTTGGAGTTTGAAAAGTTTTCCCACCACTTTAACCTCAATTTTTCGAGGCCTACATAGCCTGAAACGCATTCAAAAACTACTTAACGAGGAAGAAATTAGCATCAAAGGGAGCAGCTTTGGTCTGAAGCTAAGCCAGGCTTCATTTTCTTGGAGTGAGACAAACACCATGCCGATATTAAAATCAATTACTATGGAGCCCAAAAATGGTCAGCTTATCGTTGTGCAAGGTGCAGTGGCTTCTGGAAAAACAAGTCTTCTATGTGCTCTCTTGGGTTAGTCAGATTTCCCAAATATAGATTCAGTTTTTTATCAATTAAAGGTGAACTAAAGCTCTGCATTGGCAATGCTGAACTGCCGAGCACTGTTGGCTTTCTATCGCAAACTCCTTGGATATTTCGAGCCTCAATCCTTGAGAACATTACGCTTGGCTCTCCACTGGATTACAAACTCTTTTGGTCAGCTATTACATCATGCTGCTTAGTCGACGACATAGCATCCTTATCAAAGCAACAGCATTCATTGGTGACCAAGCTTAATTTGCATATTTTGTGCAGGCTTGAAACTATTTAAGGCAACTGGACTAAGTGGTGGGCAGAAACAAAGGGTTGCTCTGGCTCGTGTGGTCTATCATCAGAAATCAGTAAATCTTCTTGATGATCCATTGAGTGCAGTGGATGAGAGAGTAGCAAAGGATTTGGTAGATCAGGTTCTGGGTCCGAACGGCTGTCTCAGTGGTTCCACAAGAATTATTGTTACAAATAACAGTCAACTGATTCACCTGGCTGATCAACTGTTTGTGCTGAAAGGTATAGCAGTTCTCAGCTTTTCCTTTGATCTTTCATTTCATTCACTTTCACATGATCAGTTTAGGTGGCTGCTTGGTGCAGATGTCAGCTAACCTGACTACTAATAAGGAAATCAAATACCACAGACGTTTGCCAAATTTGGAAACGAAGCCTGCATTTGTGCAGAGTGCAAGTGAAGATGAGGAAACAGGTGAAGAGTCAAGTTCGGTGAAGTTGAAGACTGTTGTCTATTGGCTGCTGACTTTCATTGGTCCAGCTAAGGTTTTAGCTTTGTCACTGTTTTTGCTTGCTTCCATAGCTTGTCTGGTGGCCACTCAGCTAGCTCTGAGTGCTTGGTAAGCTGACAGAATTTTCAGAATGAAACTACATTGCACCTTTCTACTCTTCTAATTGCAGGATCAGTGTGCAAAGTGACACTAATCTCAGAAGTCTGTGCTTCTCAGGGGTGGTCTCAAGTAATCAATGATGTGATGTGATCGTAATATTTTGAACTTACCAATGTTCCAGTTCTGCTCTCTACTACTCTCTGCTGTACCATCTCAATAGTTTTGATCAGATGTGCTTCAACGGTTCACCAGCGGATTTTGGAAACCCTTGCTGCATGCAAAACTCAGTTTGTGCAGTCAAAGTCTGCCAACGAGTTGCTTGGGATAGCTGCACAGGTAATGGCGTAAAATATGCGAGTTGAGCAACATGCTATGTTGTGTTTTGTATTGTTTTGACCTTTGTTTGTGTTGTGATCTGTTTATGCTAGGTTTACGTTGTTATGTTTTATGCCACACGTTATACTGTGTCATTGTTTGCACATGTGATTTTTGTTTTGTATGTTTACATTATGTTACGTTATGCTGCATTATGTTACATTAAGTTGCGTTATGTTACATTATGTTATAAAATAAATGTTACATTGTTCTATGTTATGTTGCATCGAGTTACAATGTGTTGTAACGTGTTGTCTGTTATGCTACATTGCATGTTATGTTTTATGACACGTTACTTACGTTCATCATACAAGTAACAGGTCATCCGCCGAAGGGGGAGGGGGGTTGGTGGGTCTGGCGCCGGCCGGAGGGGTCTGAGCCAAAATTTTGGGAGGGGGTTGGGCACTAAAAAACGCTGAAGAATCGAAAAAATCGTAATTTTTGGCTAAAAATCGCCAAAAATCGCTAATTTGAGCTGAAATACACCTAAAAAGTGCTGTTTTGCAGGCGATTTTGGAAATTTTTGTGTCTGAAATTGTGAAAAATCGCAAAAATTTGCTCAAAAAATTACTTACCAGGAAAATCGGAGGGCGGTCGGCAAAATCGTCTTGGGGGCGTCCCCATCCGGGGGTCTGGCCTAAGTTGGGTGGGGACCCCTGTTACATGTATGCTTAGGGGGCGTGCAAAAATTACGTAATGGCATGAGGGGGGAGGGGGGGTTCGCCAAAAGATTACTATTCATTACGGTGGGGGGAGGGGGGTTGGCGACTTCATTACGTAATTTTTTAAAGTGCAGAAATCACTAAAGTGGCCATAATTTTAATTGTTTTGATGTGTAGTACATGTACTTGTAGTCTCGATTTGAAGCCATTGGGCTTAATTTTTCTCGATTTCACTTAGATGAACGTTTAGATTAGAGAAGGTAGCTACCGTTTACGTCAGGGCTTTCCAATTTTTCAAATGCTAAATGGCAAGAGTGACCTATGACATCTTATTAAGAGTATATATGGGTATAACACTTATCGACTCGATCTTTTACAAGGTTCGTGCGGCTTTTTCCGAGCAAAATTCGCTGAACAAAGTCAAATTTCCCCGACCAATCAGAGTGACAACATTCTAACAAGGCTCAGAATTTTTAAAAATTTGCTCTGAAAAACGCATTTAACCGGCATTCTGTTAAGTTGTAGTAGTTGTGGAAAGTCAGAAGTCCCATTTTCAAAAGGGTGGTGTGTAAAGCTCTGACAGGGCCCTTTGGGCGAGAGAGGATGCTACTGCTATCAATTTTTCCCTGACTGGACACCAAATTCCCTGACCTTTCGGGTCCCGCACGAACTCTGGTTTATGACTATCGATTATCAGTCAAGCAATATTGAAGCAGCCCTAAAACCCAGTATAAAACACTTCCAATACAATCCGTCACCCCGTCAGTAACAAAACGCCATCCAATGATGGCTTCTATTATGTAAAACTAAGACTATATGTACATGTACGTAGTTGTAGCTCATCAATAAACAAAACTAAGATAACTATCAATTGTTACTGTATACAGATGCTATTTTAATAAGAACGTCATTTTACATAGAATTGAACGGAAAATTTTCGGCTCTAACTCTTCAAAAAATTGAAATTTCGGGGGGGGGGTAGCCAAATTATTACGTAATTAGGGGAGGGGGGTCAGGAAATTATTACGGGCGATTATCAGGGGGGAGGGGGGGTCCGAAAATGGGCAGAAATACCATTACGTAATTTTTGCACGCCCCCTTACGTTGTGTTCTGTTCTCTGTTCTCTGTTGCGTTGCGTTGCGTTGCGTTGCGTTGCGTTGCGTTGCGTTGCGTTGCGTTGCGTTGCGTTGCGTTGCGTTGCGTTGCGTTGCGTTGCGTTGCGTTGCGTTATTCAATGTTCTGATCTGTGTTCAGGACCTAAACTCATTGGATCAGCAAATTCCGGATATGTTACAAGAAACATGCCTCACCATTCGCACCCTATTCAGTTCTCTGTTCACGATTCTCCGTGTCAACTCACTGATCTCCTGTTTGTTGCTGCCTCTGGCTGGGTTCTATTGGACTCTGATAGTGAGTTTAGTAATTTTATGCATCTTATATTATCATTCTTGTGTTTAGAAATCTATAAACGAAGTAGAGAACGAGCTGAAGAAACAGTTTCTGAGAGCGAGAGTACCAGTACATCAGCAATACAGTGAAGCATTCCAAGATGCAATAAACATTCGTGCTTTCGGAGTTCACGAGCAGTTCAAACAAAGGTTATTAGAACGCTTGAAACCTTGTGAACAAGCCGAACTTATGCTGTCTAAAACCTGCAGGTCGGTCTTACAGAAATTTGCATATTACTCAGCAAGGTTGGTTTTTCAGCAAGCGTACAGTTGTCAGTGAAACTGTGAGTAACTGCGTGGTGTTGTTCGTTGCGTCGATTAGTATTTTGTCCAAGTCACATGTGGGAGTGGGCACTGCAGTTCTGGTCCACTCGTATTCTCAGCAGGTTCTTTCACTTCACCAACCATTTAAGTGATTATGAAGAAGGGTTTAGATCACTCGCTGGCTTGATGTGACATTCTCCAGGATTGCTGACCTGGCGGTTCGCTTCCAGTCTCCGAGCAAAATAATGACATTTTTGCATGAAGCTGGACAAAATGCGGAGCGACAGAGAAACGATCTGCAGAAGACGAGCAGCTTCTGGCCTAGGACCGGGCTTGTACAATTTGATGGTGTCTGTGCCAGTTATGAGTGGAGCAATTTGGTGCTGAAAAATATGAGTTTTCTGGTCGAGTCTGCAACTAAAGTGGCAATAGTGGGCAGAACTGGTGCTGGAAAAAGTTCCCTCACTTCTGCACTGTTTGGAGCACTGGAACTAAGCTCTGGTCTGATTCGAATTGATGGTGTTGATATTGACCAAATGAGCTTGGGAAGACTCAGGAAAAACTTATCCATTATTCCGCAGGTACGTAGCAAGATTTTTGAATAAACCATTGTTATTATTTATGTAATTTAAAGGATTGTTGCTTATGGGAAGGAAATCTGAGGAGCAGCTTGGATCCGGATCAGCAGAGTAGTGACAAACGCATTTGGAGTGCTTTGCAAAAAGTTGGGATGATAGAGTTTGTCAAACAATTGCCAGCTCAGCTCTACTCTTCTACTGATGGATTGGAGTTCAGGTTTTGGATAGAAAATCGAGTTCCATTTGAGTTAATACCTAAATCGAAGCTTGTAGTGCTGGCCAAATTCAGTTGTTTTTTCTGGCAAAGGTCCTACTGCAAAACCGGAAAATTTTGGTTCTGGATGAGGCACTCAGTTCACTTGACACGGACAGTGAGAAACTGATTCAGAATGTCATTCGCCAGCATCTCAGACACTCCACAGTTTTGATCGTTGCGCACAGATTGCAAACTGCTATGCAGGCCGATAGGTGAGTTTTGAGAACTTGGTTTCAACAAATTTTTGCAAACCAAAGACTTTGTTCTGAACTTTTCTGAGGTACATGGATTCTGTAATTTCAAAATCCGACAGAGGTGTTAGCATTGAGAGAAGTGTTCTAAATACAGTGTTGGCCAAAAAAAGACCGCCTGGCCCTTTTTCGACCCCACTAGTTCGTATAACCCTGCTTTCTGTGCACCCTCATTTTTTAAAACGCCAATTTTTCGCCTTCACTGGAAGTAAAAATCCGCCAGATTTTAACTGGTTGTGTTAGAAAGCTGATCTCTTCAAGTTTTAAATCCTTGTATAGATTGGTTAACCTGCGAAATTTGCACTTTTGATGTCTGCGAAGTCGGGTCAGTTGATTTCGGAAGGGAATAACTCCGGGCTACAGAAGGATAGCAGGCTAGAAGTCTGTAAAAACAAACTGCAAACAAATAATAATAATCGTGCCAAAAATTTTTTCATTCGGCTGAAAATTGACCGAATGGCGGCCATTTGAATTTATCCAGAAAACTCGAAAAAAGGCCAGATGGTCTGTCAAATCGAAAATATGTTTATGTTTTCAGAGCACTTGTATAAAATTAGAATCATTTGAAAATTTCCATTTCAGGGTGATGGTAGTAGAAAACGGCACAGTGGTCGAGTTTGGAAAACCTGCAGATCTGCTCAAAAACCGGCAATCGAAGTTTGCTGTATTGATGTGTTACAATTAAAAGCACAGAACACACACAGGATCTTTCACAATCTGATCATTTTCAGTGCTTCTTCGTAAGAAGGGGGTACAGTTGTGGTTTCCGAGTCGCACAGGGGCCAACTAGTCTCCAAGTCAGACCTAGCGGTCCATCTCTGATCGACAGTAGGTGGAGAGGCAGTAGGCATTTCAGATGATCGTCGACGTCTAAGTCTCAACTCCATCCAACTCTCAGAGCAAAACAAGTTGCGCCCTCTCCGGATGGTGACCATGCAACAGACCAGAGCCAGACAACTGGCAAATACCACAATTACACTGATCCATTCCCCTAGATGGTGTTCATGGTGATCTTCTTTACTCTCCTCTCTAATGTTGCAGTCCGGTCCGGTCCAACCAAAGTCGCAGACGATTGGTCGATCGCAATCAGGACCCGCCCACTGACCTCTGCACTCACATTTGCCCTCCACTAAGATGCCATTATTGTAGCAGTGAATGATTGGTTGACAGTTATTTCCGTTCTTTGATACAAATTCAGAGTCACAAATACAGCTTCCCTCGAATAAAATGCACTCAGAGAGAATAAGCGTGCTAAGGTGGAATAAAAAGACCACAAGAATCGCGCGCCGAGGCGACATTTTGGCAGAATGTGAAATTTGGAATTTATTTGCACAGGAAGCAATATCTCAGTCAAGAGTCTACTCTAGAACAGTTTATTGGCAATTTAGGAGCCAGTTAACGGACTGAAATTCATAAAGAAGGTCTTTCTCCCGCTTGCAATTCAGCCCTAACACAGTATACTGTTGTTTGCGTATATGCAATACGAATACGAATACGCAAAAATACGCAATTCTTTCAATTTGCGTATACGCATCTGCCTCTGTATCTGGACGCAATCCGCATAGCATTTCAGAGCCATTCGAGTATTTTTGCGCATGCGTATTTATTTACTGTACTTTTTAGAGTCTGAAAAGCTTTAAAATTACCGTCTTACGTGTGTTCCGGCATCGCTACTTATTTGAAGACAAAGCTCTCGCTATCTAATGCAAGAAATTCGGCTTATTAACCTACATATTCATCTAATTTTTGTCTTTTTTAACCAAAGTTGAAAATTGAACATTCTAATAGTATTTTGCTGGCCTAAGTTTCTGCTAGAATGAAATACGCAATACGCATACGCAATGCGAAAAAATAGGCGTTATTATATGGAATGCGTATACGCATCCGCAAACAGAATCTTTGATATTCAACAACAGTACAGTACTGGCCTTTTTTCGAGTGTTCCGAATAACTTCAAAATGACCGCCGTTTTGTCCTATACTCGTACTATAAATGAAGACAATTTTTAATTATGATGTGAGTAGTTATCAAATACAAAACGTACGAATATTAATAGTATTTCTGGTGGTACAACTTGTTTGCATGAACCAAAACAGTAGATAATGCAATCACAGAGGTTATGATGTAGTTAAGAACCTATTTTTTACAACTCTGTGGGTCGTTCGTTATTTGGGCAAACAAAACCACATACTATTGTTAGTATGTTATAGAGCAAATTTTTTAGAGTGCCTGGGCAATATCAATCGATTCATTTGTATTTTCGCAAAACCCTTAGTGCCCTTTATACTACCCCGATTAGCATGTTGTTGAGTTCAGAGGTCACCACCCTCATTTTGGCAATGCTAATTTTTCACCATCACTGAAAGTAAATATCCACTGGATTTTAACCAGTTAAACCGGCCGTGCTTCAAAGTTAACTTTTTCAGGGATTAAAGACTATATAAAGATTGGTTAACAAGATTGCAAAATTAGGCAAAGATTGGAAGAAGGGTTCGTGAGATAGGCATGTTTAAATTTGATGATGAAGTTCAAATTATCAATCCTGGAATTGGAAAATATAGGAAATCTCGGTTTGTTCCATTCGTTTTCCGTGAACCATCTCGGCGCTTACCCTACGACACTTGTCTGCAACATTTTGAACGTGACCGAAAATACAATTGGATATAACACAAACCCTTTTACAGGTTCTCTGGCTGATCTGGCAAGAACCCGTCAAGCTTAGGTTTCAGAAAACATACTTTAGAGTTTCTTCTATTTTTAAATATACTTAACGATGACAAGTCTTCCTCATTCGGGTCCCGCCGAATGATAATCATTTTTTGGATAGCTTTTCTTTGTTTAGAAAGCTACCTAAGTTGGCTTGAAAAATTGAATGATAATTCCAATTTTTAAACATTTCAACAAAGGAGTGAGAAAACGTGATTCAGCCCATACATGTCGTTGGGGGGGGGTAAAGGGGGGGCCGGCCCCCCCCCAAGCCCGATTTTTCGGCAAAAGTCCCCCCCCCAGCGGATTTTTGGGGGGGGACCTGAAAACCCACTTTTGGATTCCAAAGTAAAGAAAATTTTAGCCCAGACAATACATTCTGCAGCACAAAATTGGGTTTTCGGCTGCCATACAACCCAAAACAGGGTTTTGTAAGGGTCGGAAATCCTGAATAGGGTTTTTAGACTGCTTAGAAACCCTGATTAGGGTTTTCAGGTTACTTTCAAACCCTGATTAGGGTTTTTAGACTGCTTAGAAACCCTGATTAGGGTTTTCAGGTTACTTTCAAACCCTGATTAGGGTTTTTAGACTGCTTAGAAACCCTAAACAGGGTTTTCAGGTTACTTTTAAACCATGATTAGGGTTTTTAAGCTACTTTGAAACCCTAAACAGGGTTTTCAGGTTACTTTCAAACCCTGATTAGGGTTTTCAGGTTACTTTCAAACCCTGATTAGGGTTTTTAGGCTACTTTAAAACCCTAAACAGGGTTTTTAGGCTACTTTGAAACCCTGATTAGGGTTTTCAGGTTACTTTTAAACCCTGATTAGGGTTTTCAGGTTACTTTTAAACCTTGATTAGGGTTTTTAGGCTACTTTTAAACCCTGATTAGGGTTTTCAGGTTACTTTCAAACCCTGATTAGGGTTTTTAGGCTACTTTGAAACCCTAAACAGGGTTTTCAGGTTACTTTTAAACCCGGATTAGGGTTTTCAGGTTACTTTCAAACCCTGATTAGGGTTTTTAGGCTACTTTGAAACCCTAAACAGGGTTTTCAGGTTACTTTTAAACCCTGATTGGGGTTTTTAGGCTACTTTGAAACCCTAAACAGGGTTTTCAGGTTACTTTGAAACCCTAATTAGGGTTTTTAGGTTACTTTCAAACCTGATTAGGGTTTTCAGGTTACTTTCAAAGCCTGATTAGGGTTTTTAGGTTACTTTGAAACTCTAAACAGGGTTTTAGCACTGGCTAGAAAGCCTAGAAAGGGTTTTTAGGTTGATTAAAAACCCTAAACAGGGTTTAAGAACTGCATTCAAATCACTAAATAGGGTTTTTTAGTAATCTTATAAGTCAAAACAGGGTTTTGCGCGTGCCTCAGAATTGAAATTAGGGTTCTGTGAACTATTTTTAGTCAATATATCGCATTTCAATCAGTATTTTGTCGCTGAAACTCATATTCAATACGTATTTTGAGCGCAAAACAGCTTTTTATTACATTCGTTGCTTCAATATTCGGTTTTTAAAGCATTTTTTTCTACCTGAACAGGGTTTTCAAGGCATTTTTAATGCAAAAACAGGGTTTTAAAGGCTTTTTTCGGTCCAAATAGGGTTTTGAAGCCATTTTTCGCCCCAGAATCCCTAAAAAAGGTCGACAAAACCCACTTTTTACCCCAAAAAAAGGTCGACAAAACCCACCTTTGGACCCCAAAAAGAGGTCGCAAAACCCACTTTGGACTTGGTCGCAAAACCCTATTTGGGATTTCAAAAAGGTCCCCCCCCACGGAAAAACCCAGCGACATGTATGATTCAGCCTGCCAGATGGGGAGGCGAACTCTTTTGCGCAAGGAAAGGAGGGGTTCCAAAATTCAACCTATAAATTGCCTTACGCTTTACCCGACAAACCCGGGTTTTCTTCAGCTTTCATAAAATAATATGGCTAAGAAATAAAAAGAAAATTTTAAAAAGTTAGCCTTCGAAAACGCATTTAAAAGGCATTCTGAGCGTTCTTCTTACATTTTACAGACTATCCCTTCCTACGTGCCTACACCGCAAAGCGGGTGTCCCACCCTACGCCGCTTAATACCCACTGTTTGTATGTTTGGGTCGGGGTCCTCAAAGGAAAAAGCGGTGAGGGTGTTTCTCCTTTCTAGCTAGAGGCTAATTCCCAAACCCCCTCCCTGCTACAAAGCCCCCATGCCATACTAGGCCTGTTCTCAGTATCTGTTTAAATTTCAAATTTATAGGCGAGCGAAAGGGCTGGGAATTCGTCAGAACTAGGAAGCAATAAAAACGTAGCCAAACACAATTTAGATAAGCCAGTTGGTCGAACGACAGTACTGTTGCATGCGTATACGCATTACGCATATCATTACGCAAAGTACGCATTGCATTTTAGAATGCGTATACGCATACGCATACGCATACGCATACGCATACGCATTTGAATTTCATTACGCAATATTATTACGCATTCTGCCAAAAGTTTGCGTATTTTTGCGTAATGCGTATTGGGTCTAAAAATAGCTGTCTTTTCGAGTGACTTGCAAAAATTAGTTGAACTTCTTACCAAATTGTCATTAGTAGCATGTAGCTAGTGCGAAGGTAGGTACCAACAATTTTTGTGAGAAATTGGAAAGCTTTAGCTAAAGCTGTGTGCCTACAGTACTCTGTTTGAAAAGAGGGGAAACTTTTATGGTGGGAAGGAAATGCCGGCCAAATCCTTGAATTGTTAGTCTCTAGGGTTTTGGTTAGCATCTGTTGCACACATGTAACAGGTCATCCGCTGAAGGGGGCAGGGGGTTGGGGGGTCTGGCGCCGGCCGGGGAGGAGTCTGAGCCAAAACTTTCGGAGGGGGTGGGCACTAAAAAACATACAAAAATCGCTGATTTGGGCTGAAATACAGCTAAAAAGTGCAGTTTTACAGACTATTTTGGCAATTGCAAAAATTCAAAATCGCAAAATTTGTTCAAAAAATTGAGTCTCTCTGGCAGTGTCAGAGAGCAGAGGCACTGTCTGAAATTGCAAAGAAATCGCAAAAATTTGCTTAAAAATTGAGTCTCTCTGGCAGTGTCAGTTGGAAAAATCGTCTCGGGGGGATCTGGCCTAAAGTCTTTTACATGTATGAGCTGTTAGTGGTTCCTTCCACTGTATGTTTAGTTTATATGTTTGAAAACGCAATTTAAAATTTCTTTAGGTTTCTTTTGGAAATGAACATTCGGCTAAATTAGTGAAGGGAAACGCATAAACATTATGTACTTGTATGTACGTACTGTACATGCAGGGTACTGTATTGAAATTGTTTTAGGGCCTCAAGCCTCTAGTATGCATCTAAAAGGCCTAGATTACAAAGTTAGAAAACTAAGAGCATAATAATAATAGTGTCAAAAAAGGTTATTTAGTGAAATTTCTCAGTGTTTCTAGGATTACGCATTACGCATACGCATTACGCAAAATACGCATTAGTTTTTGCAATGCGTATACGCAAACTCATACGCATTTGTAGTTGGAATGCGTATACGCATACGCATACGCATACGCATTTGAGAAATCCAGTATTAAACAACAGTAA